>JAHWLE010000259.1:926-29546 GCA_024679135.1 Phytophthora foliorum | reverse complement strand
CCGGGCGACTGGTGGTGTTCTGGCCCGCGTGGGCCTGCTTGAAGAGCGCGTACAGCTCGAGCTTGGCCGCGTTGTCCGGCAGCGGCGGCAGCGTCTTACCCAGCGTGAGGCTGCGCTGGAAGCGGTCGGAGAGCGCGTCGGACGACATGAGCTGCACAGGAGCGAGGGGTAGCCGGTTAGTGGGACGACCACCGAGACGCCGAGTGAGCGACAGCATTGTAGATATGCTACAAATACCTACCGCTTCAAACTAGGAAAGTGATGAGCCCGACGTGGATACCGACGTGAAGAACCTGTTGACACGCATATGACGGAAGATGGGTGAACTTCAAGGTGAAGTTGCCTTTCGGTGGGGCGACGGAGGCATGGAATAGGCTTTGGTATGGCGCCTTCGATAAAGTTGCGCTGTATGAGGAGGGCACTGGTGAATGGTAAGCTGCTTGCATATTATGGTGAAGATGACTAGCAAAATGTACTCAATGTCCGCGTTCCACAGGTCGGCTCATGAGATCATAGGTGGCTTCGTAAGGATTCGGGGGTGGACACCGCAGTGCGTTCCGATGATGTCTGTGGTTACTCCTCAAGGTGGACTCGCCAGTTGAATACACATTTCAGGAAACACTATCTAGAACCCCAGGATCTTGGTGGCACGCCGAGCACCGGCACCACCTTTCTATTTTCGAATTCAAGTGCGCATTTCCACCTTTCATGACCCAAGTGGATAAAGTACTATTGGGCTGGCCTCTGGATAATATGCGATGCCATTTGTCCCTCTTTTAGATGACAAGACCGATTCAACAATCACTCGCGATCGGGGGGAATGAAAAATGGCTCCAGGTTTTCGGAACCGAACTTTTGGGTTTTGAGTCCAGGGGAAACTTGCGAGTCTTGAGCGAGGACGAATCCACTCGCGCCGCCGACCCAATACCTTGAGCCGCATTAGCAGTCGCTTGACAAGTGGCTTCGCCTTGTCAAGAATTGCACTCGCTCGGTTGACCGACCATCGCTGGTTGGCCATAAACTTCAACGAATGCAGGCGCGAAAATGACCGTGGAGGTCCGCAACTTTGATCGTCATGCAACTGTGTGGCTCACAAAGCCGGAATAAGAGTGCTGCCCGCCTATCCAACCGACCCGAAAGTGATCGTGACTGTGATCGTGCTGCTGCAGATTGGTGGCATTTTCGCTGGCCAGCTTGGCACGTGCCCTTCCTGCAGTCTTAGTCTGCTGGTCAGCGCGTTGACGGAATGGCTGGACGCAGCGCTGCGCCCTTGACGCGGTCGAACCAAGCTCGTGCGAGTCGCACGAGCCTGGTTAAACTGATGGCACCCAACAACCAGCGCGGCACGTGGCAATTACCAAAGTAAGTCTTCGCTGCAAACAGCGGGAACTGACCGTAACCGGTGAGCTGGCATTTGCGACCTCCCGGCATAGGCTGAGTGCTACATGTACATGTATGACGGAGGAGGTTGATGGTCCGTGAGTGCCACCGTTGCAGCCCGGCTCCGAATTTTTGTAGAGATCCCTGACCGTTCCGAACGCAACTCTGAACTTAGGATCGCCACATCTGCCAGTTGATCCTTCCTAACCTGTTATCTGGCTATTGTTGTTGCGAGGCTCACGGGTTCTGATATCGGTTTCAGACGATACATACAAATATGACTTTGATTATTCGTTCCCTTGCTAATTCGATTTTAGTCTCATTATCTTTTACAGCGAGTAAATGGTAAATTCACCGAAAGCGCGATTGGCAAAGTGGTCTGCTGGACACTAACTACACTGCACACATGCCCTCGACTTCGAAAATGGTTCCTGGATCCGCAATGTTCATTATTCAAACTGCGCTTCCGCCGAAAGACCACGAAAGTATCCATCTCCGGTCATGAAGCGATCCTGGAGCAAGAACGTGTTCCCCCCGTTGACGCTCTCGGCCAAGCAGCAGTCGCAGTTCCGCCACTTGGCACGTGGTTTAGTGCGCGAGACGCTGTCGCACTTCCAAGCGTTCGACAAGTTGCCCGACGCCAAGAAGGACCTACGGAAGCAGAAAAAGTGGAAGGCGGTCAAGACCCGCGACAACTTTACGGTTTTCAAGGAGCGCGACCCGCCCAAGATCATCACGGGCACGAGTTTCGACACGCCCGAGCACCAGCGACTGACGGAGGACGAATGGCAGATGCCCAAACTGCTGGTCGGGGTCGGGGCCATTGTCGGTTCCCTCGACGACGTAATGTACGGGGTCGTGACGCCCGACGCTGAAGCCATGCTGCTCAAAGCCGCCATTGTGCGCAGCTCTTTGGTGGACGGAGCGGTGCTGGCACAGATCGACGGACCTACACCCGAGGAGCCCTACCGCTTTCTAGGGGTCAAGTGGTTCGTCAAGGGACCTCCCTCGACGCTGCGGAGGCTGGTGCAGTCTCGAGATTTGGTGTTTGTCGAATCGACGGGCATCTTGACGCACGCCAATGGCGATCGCGTCGGGTACCAGTTGCTGCATTCAGTGGATATCGACGGCTATGGAGCGCTGCCGGAGCGCTCGTTGACGCGCGGGAGGATTTCTAGCTGCACGATCTTCAAGGAGACACAAGGCGGACGGCGGGTGGACGTGTACGTCCGCGGCTACGTGGAGCAGCATGGGAAGCTGCTGGACTCGGTGGCTCTCAAGGCTGCGTCAACGGGGTTTCTTAGCTCCTGGAACGCCATCGAGTGCGGCCACGTGAAGAAGTTGATGTGGTTCGTTGAGAACCCGCAACTCGTGAGCTGGAAGGAAGACGCTGCAGCACGGGCTCGAAGTCCTGATGCACGCACTCCAGTGCGTTTGCACGCCAGTAGCTTCGATGGTCCGAGTGGATTCCACTTACGCAACCTCAGTTTGGCCAGTCCGAACGACCACTGCGGCGGTACCTGCGGCCGCAAGCTCAAGAAAGTCAGCAGCGTCGGGCTTTGCTCATTGTGTCAAGTGCCGATGTGCTCCAAGTGTCGTGTCACAAAGAAACTGGCCTACGCGACCTGCGAGCTCAAGCTTAAACAACGAGAAAGCACCATCTGCCGCTCATGTGTGGCAAAAGTTCGTCTCGAGCCCGTGTGTCGTATTGCACAGCAGGAAATCCGTCAAGGCCGCTACGGCCGGTGTCCCAGCAGTGATCATCAGCGAGCGCAATCCATTGAAGCTCCAGTCAGAATTCCAACGTCGAGTGGTCTTCGCTCGAAGCAGACTCCAAGTTCAGACTCACACTTCCCCTTTGGAGGCTCGAGTTCGAGCGCGCGCTCACCCACAAGTGCGTCGGGCGCTGCAGGCTTTTTGGATCGCCAACGACTCCACCAGCTTCAACAACAGCAGCAGCAGATCCAAGCTGAGGCTTCAAGCGCTCGCCTTATGCGCCCGACCAAGCCTCGCTGGTTTAGACGCCACAAAAAGAGTGAGCAGCGCATTGCAGAGTCAAGACCGGTGATGTTTGGGGAGTCCACGACACTCAGTGACTGCCAGACCGGCACGTTGTCGCAGTGCTCGACGGTAGTGGACTCGGTAAGCACTACGTCACCGATTAACCCGCTCACGTATAGCTGGACCTCATCCGCCCAGGAAAGCGACTGCCGAGCTCGCGTGGAAGAAGACGACGAAGATGACTGGATTAAGACACCCGAGTTCACGGACCACCAGCAAGAACGTCGGCAGCTTTGGCATCAAATGACAGAGCTGCGACTTGCGGTGGAGAACACGTACCAGATTGCCAAGCACACGACGGACTCGTGCTGCAGCCCGAGCTTCAGTCCACTGGGGAAAATGTACTGAAACAGAGATGAGCAGGTTTGTCGCGATGGACAAAGTAATGAAGGATATGAAGCAGAGCTCTGAAAAAATATATGAACGATTAATGAAAATGCTCGTGTTGAAGTCGCCGCAATGTGGGTAAGCCCAGATGCCGACATCTCTCGTGGGGTAGTTAGTTCATCGCAGCTGCTTCAACACGTAAGTCGAGGTGGAGGTTCGTCGAGGCACTGCTGCCATATCCAAGGCGTTCACATGCCTCAGCTGCATGCGTCAAGACGGGAACGTTGCGGAAGTCGTGCCGGGAGCCAAGCCACTTGATCGATTGTCGAACAAGAACTGATGAGCGATGAAGGCATCGCCCAATTGCTTCCACCTCCAATGTCAAGGTCGTGCGGATGCAAGATCACTGTCGGTGGCGAGTGGCGGCTTCAAAACCTGACAGGAGCTGGGGCAAAGTTCAGAAGTATCCACGCCGCTAAAGAACGGCGAGTAGCTGCACTCCAGAACGGGTCAGCAACCACAGTCTCCGTAAAGATGGATCTGAACCTTGCGATTTTGCAATGCACCGAAAGTGCCCGTGCGTATCAGAACGAGTATCTACCACCCCACTGTATGCACTGCATGCCCTGCTACTCGAACGAAAGCAGCGCTCCAGAACTCAGAATTCAGACGAGTGAGAGTCGGTCAGTGGCACGCTTCAAGTCTCGTCTTGTACTGGTCAACCGTAGTCACGCGGGACTCACTTAGGGCGGCCACAAGGCGGTCTACAACCTCAGTGGCACGGTACACTGGCCCGAGCTTTGTCAGTTTTCATTTTGCTGCCCAAGACACAAGTCGAGAGATCACGAAGCCGATGGAGCGACGAGAGAGCGACGCTGCGGCGGCAGGGTACAGCCCCACGTCCTGGACGACCAACGTCCTGCCACCCGTTGAGCTGACGACGGAGCAGCGTGAAAAGTATCGAGTGCTGGCGACTCAACTGCTTTCCAACACCTTACGCGACTACGACATCTACTCAGCCGACCCGAGACAAAGACGCATGAGTCGTCGGCGATGGAAACCCGTGAAGACGAGAGACCACATCACAGTCTACAAGGAACGCTACCCGACACCCAGCTCTACAAACCGTTTAGTCGGTCCGCCGTCACGAACTAGTCGTGCCAGTTTCGCTGACCGAGTGTCGATGGCGTTTAAGAGCAGCGAGTGGACCGAGCCCAAGCTGCTTGTGGCTACTGGCTGGATCGAAGGCACACTGGACGACGTCATGTACGGCGTCGCCTCGCCTGATGCGCAGAGTATGTTGGTGAAGGCTACGGTGGTGAAGAACACGCTGATCAATGGCGCAGTCCTGGCTTGCATTGACGCTCCATGCAGTGCTGACCCGTTCCGGTTCCTTGGTGTCAAGTGGTTCGTCAAAGGCCCTCCTACTGCCCTTCAAGGCATTGTCAGACCTCGGGACTTAGTGTTCATCGAAGCCACAGGAATCACGACTCGACCAAACGGAGAACGCATCGGATACCAGCTTCTTCACTCCGTTGACCCACCACAGTACCGTGACATGATGCCCCGGTCTGGAATGGACGTCACCCGCGGCCGCATTTCGAGCTGCTCCATCTTCCGAGAGATGCCCGCGGGGCTTGGTAGCAGGCACTCGAAGGTCGACGTGTACGTGAAAGGATACGTGGAGGCACACGGCAAGTTGCTGGATTCGGTGGCTCTCGCGGCAGCTTCTACAGGCTTCATGAGCTCCTGGAATACAGTCGAGTGTGCTAACCTTAAGAAGCTCATGTGGTGCTTCCGTCAGCTTCCAGACAGAGGCCGAGGCAAGCGTCGAGACACACACAGAGCTCGACGCTCCAGTCGGCACTCGCATGCGAGTAGTAGCATCAGCTTCCCCAGCAGGAGCCACCACGACTACTTGGACGCCAGCGTCTATCAATCCCCTCGCAGACCGGAGTCACTCAACCAGGAGTTTCCATCTAGCTGTGGCACGTGCACTAAGCGTTTCGGTAAGTTAGTGAGTGGCGCCATCTTCTGTGCGCTTTGCTCTCAGGCCACTTGCTCGCGTTGCAGAGTCTCCCGTACGCTAAAGGAGGCGAATAATGATCTGTGGCTTCGACAAGAGGAAGTGCTGATCTGCAAGCGCTGCGTTCTTCGAGTGGATCGCCTCGCCGCTGTGGATGTCGCGCGTGGTGAAGTTCAGGCTGGCTGTTTTACCAGGGAAAGCAGAGCCGACAGTTCTTACGCTGGCGTGGCGAGCTTTGCCAGCACCGGCGTGACTACCGATACAGGTGCGAGCATTCGGACACTACCCACGGAGGAAGAGTACTCACTCTCTGTGCTGTCACCGAGTACAGATCTGCCCATGGACTCGTTCCGCGGCATCGATCCCGACACAAAGCCACAGGAGGACATTCCAGAGCATGAAGAAGGTGGAGTGGTGCTCTCCGATCGCGAGAGACGCGAACAAATCTGGTCGCAAATGGTGGAGCTGCGCATGGTGGCCGAGTCCATCTACAAGCTCACGCTCGAGACCACCGAGTCGTTGAATGCCACCCCACCACGGGCACCTCCGCTCTATCGGTGAGCGGCTCAGACATTATTGCAAGTGTAGAGGTTAAACGCGAACGATAGAGCGTATGAACACAAAATGCATTACAATCTGAACGAACACGCCACATGGTACTTCTCTTCAATGTAACAAGTCGGTCATGACGCTGTTGGAGCGTGCGCGAGGCGAGTCCAGCATACACAAACTCTCCACCGAGGCCGTGCAGAAGCTGTTTTCCAGCGAGAAGTTGCGCGCCAAAATCTCCAGCGTGCTGGGGGTGAGCGGGTTGAAGACTTCCGATCGTTGTGGACGCAGCATTTCCTGTCTCTGGATCTCCTTGGCGTCCAGCAGCCTCACGAACTCGCGGCAGGGCGGACAGATCCGCACTGGGAACTTGCGCGCGCGATAGTACGGGTCGATCTCGTACAGGTCCTTCTTGACGCTGCAGTTGGAGCAGAGCGGCGCCTTGCGCAGGCCGCAGACCTTGAGCGCCGCTCGGGTCTTCCAGATCGTGGCCACGCTCTTGTTGCACGTGGCGCAGCGCTTGGCCATCTTGGCGTGGACGGCCTTGGTGTTGTTGCTGTGCACGCGGTGGTCGATGCACCACCGCAGCTTCTTGGCATAGGCGAAGTCCGGCACGGTCCAGACCTGCTCGATGCACTTGGCAGCGTGGGCCATAGCCAAGGGTCCGAGGATGCTGCCCATGTCGGCCTCCATGCTGTAGCTCTTGATGAACAAGTCGACCGTTCCGTTGGGTCGCTCGCGGTAGATGGAGCCGATGACGATGCGCGTGCGGCGCAGTCCGTCAACGGGGGGGGGGGGGGGGGGAAGGCCGGGTGGTCGATGGAGTGGTGCACCTCGTAGCCGATAAACTCGCCCGTGTCCCGGCGTCTCATGGTACCCGTGCCGCCCAGGAACATGACTTCTCTCGGGGCCACGAGTTTACCGGAGACGCCGCGTGGGGGTCGCACCTCGATCCACTTGAGCGCGAGGAAGCGGAATGGATCCTCTTCGGTCGGGCCCATGAGCTGCACCAGCACGGCTCCGTTGCTGATGTTCTTGTCCACGACGGCCTGCTTGAGCGCCATGGCCTCGCCACCATGGCTCGATCTCGGCTTCTACCGATGCAAATTCGACTCTGAAGGCGGCCATCGACTCGTAGGCGATAGCAGAACCGTGTCGAGCAGAGAGTTCCGGGACCTCTTGCGCGGAAGGCGACGCAGCTCCTGGCGCCAGGAAGCGATACTACGTCGAAATGATGGCGCAGATCTGCATACGTTAAATGACGGGTATCAGGTAGCAGAGGAACACGTGAACTTACGTAGTGGGTTACGTTCCGGCCTATTGAATTTGGTAGAATACAAATAATATGAATGAAAAGGAAATGCAGGTGATTTGATATGAGATTGATGACTCTAGTTTTTAGGATGTGCCCGTGTGGGACGTCCCCCTGATCAGTGTCGAGCACCTTCAAATGGTAGTGATGGCTGGCAAGCACTCCAAATTGGCTGCGTCTGCAGGCGCGTTATGGCGACTGCTGGTCCCTTATCAAGTGTTGACTCTACACCACTCTGCTTGCTCGCGATCGGATCGGATCTGATCGTCTTGGTATGGATATCATTGCTGTCTCGGTCGGGCGATGGCGTTTGGTCAGCATCGCCCGTGTGGAGATACATGCATCCCGCTTGGTGCCAACGTCGGCAGGGTCGGCAAGCAGTAACGCGCGGTGCTTGTGCTTCGTAACCGTGGTATGACAGCGACACCATGGACGTCGGCAGCAAGGAGTGCACCGCATCGACCGGAGGTCTGAGGACGCTCAGCAAATATGAGTCGTTCGTCGATTGCATATACATGCACATGTACTTGCGGTGGACGCGCCAAGGCGCGACGATGATTGCAGCACTGCCACCACCGCAAATGGATGATCTATGACGGGTATCGATGACTGCACTGTGTGAGAGCGGCCAACGGCCTGCGTTGACTCAACGCCGTTGAGAGACTTTGTCGCGGCACCTCGCCGCACGACTGTCGGCATCTGCAAGGACCGAACGCGCGATTTGCTCCATTCCCTCGCGTCTACAGATTGAAGTAGCAGGCTGAAGCGCTTTTGGCCCGGTCAACGGCAGCGATGCAATCATGTCAATGCGTCGTACCCACCCCCGCTGTCGACAATCTTTATCATGTGACTCATGCCCCCGGCGCGATTGGTCTTAGACGAGTCGCCTGATGACGACGGAAAAGAAAACGCCACGCGTGCCACGAACGCTGCTCACGGTCTCAGAATCCAAACCGACCAGCTAAAGAGCAAGTGTCTGCGACGGATGGCGTCTGGCGGGCGAAGAGGGGTGCCTTTCACGCCTCTGAACTTGACGATTGAGCAGCGGCAGCGTTGCCCGATCGAACTCTGCGCAGGTCGACGCGAAACAGATCCCTTGCATTGATAATAGAAGGTGGTGGTGATCTTGTCGAAAACCACAGTATGAACGAACAGCGCGAATGCATTCCTTTGCAGCTTGCGGGGTGGATTCGACGCGATACTGCAGCAGGATGCCCCCCCCCCCTCAGTTCGTGTAAGGAATATCGCTGGAATTTGCTCGAACAAGGCTCTCATGTGCTCCTTCTGGGCGAGGAATCGCTACCAAAACTTTTACTTCACTACGTAGTATCACTCAAAAGTATATAGCCAACTCAGGAGCTGTCCTTGACGGCGCTTCAAAAAGACTTGTTGAAGCTCTCCATTATCGTAAGCGTTAAACGTCTTTCCCGGTGGCGAGGGAGCCACAAGTTTACGGTCGCTTCCTCGTCCTTGGCAAGTGCGTCAACATGTGTTGACAGCACGAAATCGATTCGGAGGCTTGGCGACTTGCCAATGCCATTACTCCGTCGGTAGCCACTGCCTCTGTGCCGTCGCGAGCGTCTTGAATTCGAGGATATTCATCGTTAAAGCAACTTCTGCGGATGGGGAGGGATGAAACCGAGCCAGCTCGGCAAGCCGAACAATGCCTGAGCGCTGTACGTGAACCATTATAGTGTGCAAATACGAAATCGGCAGCGTTGTCAGCAAGATATCGCTTAGCGGTGATATACTGTGCAGCCTTCGGAGCCGTGTCTAACGGAACGAATTGGGATTCATCCAGGTTTGCCCGAGCAGATGCACTGTTGGTCGAGATGAAATCCTTTCACAAACCGTGTCGAAGCGCACTGTACTTGAAGTATCGATGCGACTTGTTGGTGAAAAAGGCTTTCACTGAAAGCCCCCGCACGACTGTCGACACCTGCTCGAGTCGAACACGAGATTTGCTGCCTCCATGCTCAGCATGATGCTGAGCATGGTCCCAAATTGAAGGCGCAAGTGTCTCTTCCTCGCGTGATGACGACCGCGATGGTGTGTAGCGTTGTACCTCCACCCAAACAGCTTTAGCCGGTCATGAAATACCTTTTTCGTCGAGGAGCACCAGCGTATATGTACAGTATTACGAACGGGGCACTTGGTCCGACGGATCTACTCGTCATAAAAGGCCACCCTCACAACTTAATCGACCACCTGGAGTTCAACTGCCCGGAGCACGCCAAGATGAGTATCGACGGTCAGAAAGAGAATTTTTTCGCACCGCTAGAGCTGACGGAAACTCAGCAGCAGCATTGCCAAGACGCCACATTTCAATTGCTGGATCGCACACTGCACAGCTATGATGAACGGAACAGATACCGAGACTCAAACTCTGGATTGCCGAGGCATCATGCAAGCCTCGACAACCGACGATGGAAGCGGCTCAAGACGCAAGCAAACGCGTCACTGTATGCTGAACGTTCAAGTGGCTCGTGGCGCGATTTATCTCTTGCCGGTGACAACAGAGGCAACCCCTGCGTTCTCCTAGCAGCGGGCACCATCGACAGTACCCTGGATGAAGTGATGTTTGGATTGGAGACACCTGACTTCCCTGCCATGCGCGTTCGGTCCGAGATACTGAGCAATCAGTCCGTGGACGGTGCTGTATTGGCACAACTCGCAGGTCCTACGGAAGCCGATCCGTTCCAGTTCATGGGAGTTTTGTGGTTGGTGGGGGAACAGAGTTGGCCACTCAATGTAGTCGTGCGTCCTCGCGATTTCGTGATCGTTTTTGCTACCGGTGTCATCACTCGTTCAAACGGTGAACATATCGGGTACGAAGTGGTGCAGTCCATCGATCTGCCGCAGTGTCCAGAGCTTCCGAAGCCTATGATTCGTGGTAAACTCATGCACGGCGCCATCTACAGACAGCGGGACGACAGCACCGTTGATGTGTACATTCAGATGTATGCGGAGACTCAGGGTCGAATTCTGGACAAAATAGTTGCCGCTGCAATGTGGGAATCGGCATTGGGCTTCTGGAAAGCGCCACGCTTGTCGGAGTTGAAGAAGCTACAGTGGTGCATCGACAGCAAAAGCCGTCAGGGGAAAGAGCAAGCATCGAACGACCACTGCAGCATTGAACCTATACACTGCAATAGCTGCTTGAAGAAGTGGAGGGCGAGCTCACAGTGCCGAATTAGCGGCCACAACACGTGCACATTCTGTACGACACCTGTGTGTTCAAGCTGCAGAGTGAAGCGAACGCTCAAGACACCAAGTGAACACAACGGTAAGCTGCTCGATCTTCACGTTGTAGTATGCCCGGCATGTATGCGGTTTGTGCGGGAACAGTCACCAAGTGCAATTGCCATGCAAAATCACAAGCAGCAGCAAGAAGATCACGAGTGTAGCAGGAGAAGTAGTCGGCGTGTGACGCTGGAAAGCGTGCTGGACCAACCTACTACTTCATCATTTGGGTCCGCGAGAAAATATCCGTCGAACATGGTGAAGCTGGTCAGGCGCTTCACAGATTCGGCGGAGCGACGTGCGACGTATCCATTGCATTGAGATGCACATTACATGTAGTGCAGGAAAATATAACGTGTTGGGAGCTCATTGTTTTTGTTTTTTTTTCGTTTCGATACGCCGGATAGCCCATTGTCATGGTTTATAAAAGTTGGCTCGATCTCGGCTTGAGCCTTGCCAACGTTTTCTGTAGGGTCTTATAAACGAATTCGACCAAGATCCTCAGCAGATCAGGGTGAAACCGTTTAGCAATTCGTGTTGTTGCTGGCATCTTGCGACTTTCCCAACAGGAAGGCAGATCAAACAACAGGCAACAGGTTTACGACCATCTTTCGAAGTGTCCTTCTCTCAGCCACAAAATCGACACGGAAATTTCGGTGAATACATGCCTCCCGCTTCCTCAAAGAAGCTGGTTAAAAGTTTTAGCTTAACCCACGACCAAACACGTTAGTCAGCCCAACGTACATGGCCATGTACACTAAAGATGATTGTGTTTTGTGCACGGGGAGTGTCGAGACTGAGGTGTAAGCTAGAAATCGTCCAGGGATTGCAGAGGTCGACAGTATTTGTTGATTGACGTGGACTCCTTGCACTATTATAGAGCAAGCAGTCCGTACCAAGAACACAGCACTCTCACCGCGGCTTGAACAATTTGCGGTGAGAGTTGCTGTTGAGCGTACCGTACCGATATCCAGAAGCGTCGGTAAGTTAGCGTGCCCGAGATAGATGTGTCCGCAATCAGCTTTTGTGCCGACGACTTGATGAAAACGACTCGAAGGCGACTCGCGCACGACTGTCGACATGTGCCTGCACCGAACACAAGATTAGCTTGTCTCCGAATCTTAGTCCGATTGAAGTCTCTTCGCCTTAAATCGCCAAGTCTGTTTACATGTGGCTGCGATCGACGCCTTTCACCGGCCCTGTCATGTGCCATGCGCGATACAGGATCGTGATATTTCAGACGAGTCAACTTCGGTGTGGCTCGATGACGGAGTGCATGGTCTGCACAGACCGTTTGGGGTCGACCGGCAACTCCACTCGCGGTCTCATCACAATTCAATCGACCAGCTAGAGTGCAACTGCTTTGATCGCGTCAAGGATGACTTTCGACGGTCACAGAGGTGCTCCTTTCGAACCGCTACGTCTGACAAGAGACCAACAGCAACAGTGCCAAGACCTCACGTTTCAGTTGCTGGATCGTACATTGCGCGACTACGACGAGCGAGAGGATAGCGTAGACAACCATTCAGGCGCACCGAAACATCACGCCAACCTCGAGAGCGGCCGCTGGAAGCAGCTGAAGACTCAAGCGAACGCCTCGCTGTACGCTGAGAGAACGTGCCGCACGTGGCGCGACCTTAATGCCCCGAGCAAGAATTGGAACAAACCATCCGCCTTGATGGCTGCAGGAACCATCGACGGAACTCTTGAGGAAGTCATGTTCGGGCTGGAGACTCCTGACTTCACTGCCGTGCAAGTTCGGTCTGAAACCCTTGCTAAACAGTCCTTGCATGGTGCCGTGTTGGCGCAGCTCGAAGGTCCTACAAAAGTTAATCCGTTCCGATCCATGGGCGTCGTCTGGGTAGTGGAGGAACGAAGCTGGCCTCTCAACTTGATAGTGCACCCTCGAGACTTCGTGGCCGTGTCGGCGATTGACATCATGACTCGTGCCAACGGAGAGCGCATCGGATACGAAGTGCTTCAGTCTATTGACTTACCTCAGTGTCCACTGCCTCCGAAGCCGACGGTGCGCGGCAAACTCGTCTATGGCGCAATTTTCAAGGAACGAGAGCAGGGTGGCGTGGACGTGTACATTCAGATGTACTTGGAGGCGCAATGCCACCTATTCGACAAGCTTGCCGTAGCTGCAATCTGGGAATCGGTATTGGGTTTCTGGGATACACCACTGTTGTCCGAGGTGAAGAAGCTGCAGTGGTGCATGGAGAACAAAAGCGATGAGCGTTGGCAGAAGGCATTGGAGCTGGCACACAAACGCAGCCCCACCAAGCAAAAAAACTGCCGTACGTGCTTGAATGCGAGGAATGTGCTCTCGCGACACAGCAGTGCACATCTTAGCAACCACAACACGTGTGCACTTTGTACCGCCCAAGTATGTTGGAGCTGCCGAGTGAAACGAACACTCAAAGTGCCAGACGATGGGAAGCTGCTCGATTTGCAGGTTGTCTTGTGCCCAACATGCTTGTGGTTCGTACAGCAGCAGCAACCCGTCGAAATTTCCTTACTCAACAAAATGCAGAGAGAGGAGTGCAACACAAGCAAGAGCACCAGGCGCCGATTTACGTACGACTGCGAGTGGGGGGTGCCAACTTTCTCTCCGGACACGGGCAAGAGATACCCGTCGATTTCAGTGTCGGATCTGGTCCGACTGATGAACTCACTCTCGGATTTAGGTATTAAAAAGATGTACGCAGCGCCGCGAGTGGTACGGCGCAAGACAGATCCACTTCATTGAGAGTGGTAAGTAGAATCCCAGCGGACAGAATGAATTGTTCACGGGATCCCAAGTAAATGTTAGTTAAGTTTTTGTTAAAAATATTTGTGAGCAATGTAGCATATCCAAGTTGAAGTGTAGTTGTAGACGTCCGGGCTATTATGGCGCCAGGGTCTGCCGTACAATATCAACAGGTCGCATATGCTGTACGAACACCAAGCAAGCCTGACACACGATGACAACCTGGTCGGTCATCTTGAGGCGGCGTTCATCAATCGCCTCGAGTGTTCGCTCCACGCGGCAGTTGGAGCACGTGGGCGACACACACAGAACGCACGAGGTTTTGTCATCTACGTCACTGCCGCGCATTTTCCGCTTCTCGATGCACTGCTTGCAGACATTTTTTGCTGACGGAGACACTTGACGCTGCAGCTGCCGACGCTGCGCCTTGCAGTTGGCGAGGCACCACTGCAGCTTCTTCATCTCGGCGAACTGCGGTGCGAGCCACAAATCCAACGTGGACTTCCACGTTGCCGACACAACCACCTTGTTCAGTAGAGTGCTCTGTGTCTCAATGTACGTCTGCACGAAGACGTCGACGATTCCAGGCTCCTGCTGTTTGAAAGTGGCGGCGTACATGAGGTTTGTGCGCATGGACCCTGGCAATGGAGGACACTGCGGGAGTTTGGCTGGCTGCACGACTTGGTAGCCGATGCGGTCACCGTTGGCGCGCGTCATCGTACCTTTAGATGCCAATGACACGAAATCCCGAGGCGACGACACCGCTTTGAGCGGCCAGCCGTGCTGGAAGAACATCCACTGGATGCCCATGTACTGGAAGGGGTCTGCTTCAGTCGGACCCGCCAGTTCGGCCAAGACGGCGCAGTCCACCGGCTGCATGGCCAGCACTTCCTTCCGGTCTCGAAGGCTGGCGATGATGGGAGTCTCCACGCCCAGCATCACCTCGTCCAGATCACCCTGGATGGTCCCCACCATCAAAAACACCATTGGGTTTTTCCAGTCACCGCCGAGGATGTTATCGTCTCGATGTACGCTGTTGCTGCGCTCGACGTATAGTGAGGCGTTGGTTTGCGTTTTGAGCTGCTTCCAGCGTGTGCTGTCCAGGTTCGAGTGGTGAAGTGGAGCCGAGGGTCGGCCATTGTCTTCTTGGCCATCGCGCTCGTCGTAGCTACGCAGCGTCCGGTCCAGCAACTGGAACGATCGGTCTTTGCAGTGCTGCTCCTCATCGACCGTGAGCTTGAGCACCTGGAAAGGGGCGCCTTTGGGGCTCATGGCGGTTCTGTTGTCGAGCTGTCCAGTTGGGTTGTGGACTTCGTGACAGGTAGCACCACAGCTGGAGCCGAGCATAAGAACTCGTGTGAAGCAGAGAGCGTGAGCTTGGGCAGCTGGAGCTCCACGTGAAGGCGAGCCATGTGTGGAGCACCAGACAGGGCAACGAGATGTCGCCTGGCTTTGGTGATGGCGAACATGGCCATGGGTCTCCTTGATTGGCGCGAGAGCTCCAAAGACCAATCCGTCGAGATCGGACGACGCCTATTGCTATCACGCCAGCCAAGTTCCAGACGTAAACATACAAGTCTGACTCATTTGCTCGGCCTCGTGCTCATGGGAATCAAGTGGCTTGCTCACAGGCAGTGAGTCATAAACATGGCAGCTTTTCCATTTGAGTTACAGTTGCAGTGTTGCTTCCTACCAAAGTCTCAGGTCGCTTTGTTCAGCGGCACACCCGAGAGTGCTCCGACGCTGGCCACGCGTCCGGCAGCGCTCGTCTTCATGTAGCACGTCGGTCCTGCCGGGTCCAAGTTCACGAACGTGTAGGCGTTGCAGCCTTCGGTCTCCTGACACAGCGAGCAGCAGAGCCACGGATACAGCGTCAAGGCGCTGCTCAGGTCGTTGCCGTTGTAGTCAACGTCCGTCTCCAGATTCCCACAGCCGTCGGGGAGACCGATGCACTGGTAGTAGTACGCGTTCCAGGGCTGGCAGTAGCTGCTCGACTCGCAGCACGTCGTTCCCTGGGCGTTTCCACAGTACTGACCCTCGGCTACGGTGCACTCTGCTGTCGGTGTGGGTATCTCCGAGACTGGGAGGAAGGCCGAGACGACAGTCAGGTCGTCCGAGTTCGTGTAGTTCGTGGTTGTGCCCGCTGCACTCTTGAGCAAGCAGCGCTGCACGCCGTCGCTCGTGGACACGTAGAGAGTGTAGAGCACGCAACCTTTGCCAGCCAGTTGCGAGCAGTACTGGCAGCACTCGTCGGCCGAGTCGGTGGAGAACTCGTAGATGGTGTAGTCGCTGTAGAACACACCGTCTAGCTGTTCGTTACAAACTGACGGAGTCACAGTCGTCGGCGTTGGTGTGCTGGTCGTGGTGGGCGTTGGAGCTGAGGTGACTGAGCCCACGAAGGCCGAGACGGCCGTGACACTCGAACTGTCGGCGTAGTTGGTCTTCTCTCCAGCTCCGCTCTTGAGATAGCAGAGACTCTGGCCCGTGCTGGACGAGTGGAAGTACGTGTACAACACACATCCGTCATATGCAGAGCAGAGGTCACAACACGCCGCAGCGTCGCTCACAGTCAACGTCTTGAGGTTGAAGCCGTGGTAGTAAATGTTCTTGAGCTGGGTGCCACACATCAAGCTGGAGGAGGAGGATGCCGTGGTGGCGCTAGGAGAACTCGTCGGTGCTGTCGTGGTAGCAAGGGGAGCAGTGGTGATCTCTTCTGCTTCGTCAACGCTGTCGACAGCGAAGACACAGCCGAGAGTGAGAGCGACCAGCAGCGAGAGCTTCATCTTCAGTGACTAACAGCAAAATGGTCCCAGCGACGTTGGGGCTGGGAAGCAAATGCAGGACTGGAGACCACCTTCCAGCTTCAATCACCTGCGGTCCAACTATCGAAAGGGACTTCAACATGATCTCCGATATCGTGGCACTGCCAACGCCGGAAGAATCATGCAGCACCCGAGCAGATTCAGCCACTCGAACGGCAAACGCGATCACCTTGGCTGTTGCTGCACTCGCTGTTTGTGATTGAGCCTCGCGATGTCAACGGGTCCAAGCCGCTGAACGAACATCAAGCACGACTGGCACAGCACCACAATTTGGTCCTTCAGTTTCTCATTGTTTTCGTCTGGTACTTTCAGGGTTCGCTCCATGCGGCATTTCCAGCACGTGGGGGACGCACATAAGACGCAGTAGTTCCTGTCGTCCTCATCCACGCTGTTGCAGTGCTTCGTCACACTCCGTCTCGCGAAACACTGATGGCAAACACCCAAAGCTGACGAAGACGCTCGCTGTTGCTCCTTTTGACGTTCCGACCTGCAGTTGGCCATACACCATTGCAGTTTTTTCAGCTCGGCGAGGTGCGGAGCGTCCCAATACCCGATCGTCGCCTTCCACGTGATGTTGACCACCAACTTGTCTATCATCATACCTTGTGCCTCCACATACGTGTGGACGAAAACGTCTACGACGCCAGGTTCCTGTTGCTTAAAAATCGCGCCGTACATTACTTTGCCTCGTAGCACGGTCCCCGGTAATGGAGGACACTTCGAAAGCTTCGTTGGCTGCACCACTTCGTAGCCGATGCGGTCGCCGTTCGCGCGCGTCATGGTTCCAATCGACGTTACCTCCACGAAGTCTCGTGGCCTCACCATCGTCTTGAGCGGCCATTTGTGCTCGTACATCATCCACGTGATACCAAGGAATCGAAAGGGGTCAGCTTCGGTTGGACCCAACACCTCAGCCAAGACAGCGCAGTCCACAGGTTGCTTGACGAACAGCTCCATTCGAGTGCTAAAGCTGTGCGTGTCTGGGATCTCCAAGCCAAGCATGATCTCATCCAGATTGCCACGAATTGTCCCCGCCAGGAGGACAACCACGGGGTTCTCCCATTCGCCGCCGACGAGGTTGAAGTCTTGGTGAACGCTGTTGCTGCGCTCCGTGTAGAGCGAAGCGTCCGTCTGCGACTTGAGCAGCTTCCAGCGTGAGGTGTCGAGATTCGAGTGGTGAAGCGGAGTCGTGGGCCGACCGTCTTCGCCCTGGCCGTCTCGCTCGTCATAACTGCGTAGCGTCCGATCGAGCAGCTGAACAGTACAATCGTGGCAGTGCTGCTGCTGTTCATCCGTCAGCGTCAGGGTCTGAAAGGGACCACCTCGGGAAAGCATCGGTGGGCTCTCTAAGGATTCAATTGTGGTGCTTCGTCAAAGAGAGCGGTCATCTCAGCTCGCGAAGCGATGGAGCGAATCGAGTGCCGCGAAAACAGGGCAACCGGACGCGGCTATGATGATGGCGGCCTTCCCGACCGGAAGTGAGAGGATCACTGAGAGCAGCCTTGAGCGCGATCGATGGTGAAAGGCGCAGTCGTGATTGGCAAGACCTTGGTCTCCACTCCGCCACGATGGGGCCGCTCAGTGACGTTTGCCGATACACGGGTCTCATCAGAGTATGACCGCGACTTCAACTGTACGCTGCCGCAAAGCCTCAGCATTCGCGGTCCTGATCCACGACGCAATGGTCGACTTGCTTCTTGTCCTGCGTGGTACAGTAGGACTGTTTGACTCGATCAAGTTGAGTGCAACCTTCACGACAATGAGATTTTGATGCCTTGACCTGAGTCAAGCGTGAGTTGCTGCCCAAGTTGCATGCTGGTTGTACGTGAACGGAAGAAAGCCATAATCGATCGCACCGGATTCCTCACTCACCACCGAGGCGATTCGGGTCTTGACACACGCAGCAACTCCGTCTTGAGAACGAGTTATCCAGCTTTGAGCGGTGGGGTCAGGTTCCCGACCATCTTCGCCGTAATTGCGCAGCGGCCGGTCGCGCAGTTGAAAAGCGCGGCCTTGGAGTGAGACTCTGGAAGGGGCCATCTCGGGAAACCATCGGTCGTCAAGAACTTCTCGCACCTGTGAAGAGAGCAAACAGGCTGCGAAGCAGGCTGTATTGTTCGCCTTGTGTCATATCCCGTGAAGATTTTTCAGCAAGACGCGGCTAGGATTTGTGATTGGTGAGGGCGCAGTCTCCACGATGGAAGCGTCCGAGAACAACTGGGACGTCGAACTGCACGCTGCAACAGAGTCTTAACCGAAGTGTCCACGACCAACAGTTCATTGAGCATTCGTAGCGAGTCGTCTTTTCCCTATGCTGTGTCAAATTCCTGTGACAGCGCTCTCTTGCTTCGCGAAAAAAATATGTATCGGTCGTCGGTGGTCACCAAGCCGTTTAGTTGTTTGAAATAACGGAAGTCGTTGCGACCGAAGCTGCGCTGTTCGTCAAGAGAGTTTTCACATAATCCTGCAGTTGTATCATACGATCGACTGTTGGGTCGTCAACCAGTTTGATCATTATTGTGACTGTGTCCTGCTCGCTCCTTGCGGTTCTTCATGGCGATGTCTACTGGTCGAAGCTGCTGTACGAACATCAAGCATGGCTGGCAAACAGAAACTCGGTGGTCTTTCAGTCTCCCGCTCTTTTCGTCTGGTGCCTTGACCGCTCGTTCCACGCGGCATTTGGAGCACAATGGAGACTCACACAAAACGCAGGCATTCCGTTCGAGCTGACCCCATCGTTTTATCATACTCGGCTTTTCAAAACACTGTGTGCAGACACTTCCAGCAGACGAAGACGATCGTTGCTGCTGCTGCTTTTCCTTCTGCTGGCCGTCCGCCTTGCGGTTGGCAATGCACCACTGCAGTTTCTTCATTTCAGCAAGCTGAGGGGCGCACCAGAAGCCGACCGTCGCTTTCCACGTGACACTAACGACAATTTTGTCCAGAATGGCACCTTGAGTCTCGACGTACGTGGGAATATAAACATCCACGACCCCAGGTTCCTGTTGTTTGAAGATCGCCGCGTACATGACTTTGCCGCGCACAATTTTCCCGGGCATTGGCGAACAGTTGTGAAGTCTCGCCGGCTGCACCACCTCGTAGCCGATGCGGTCGCCATTTGACCGTGTCATGAGGCCGGTAGATGTGAGCGTTAAGAGGTCTCGCGGTCGCACCACCGAGTTGAGAGGCCAGCTCTGCTCGTACATCAACCACGTTATGCCGAGGAATCGGAAGGGGTCGACTTCCGTAGGGCCCAAGAGCTCAGCCAACACCGTGAAGCCGACAGGGTGGTTGGTGAGCAGCTCGGTTCGAGCTCGTATGCTGTTCGCGTCAAGCGCCTTCAGCCCGAGCATGATTTCGTCGAGATCACCTCGAATCGTCCCTGCTGTGAGAACGACCACCGGGTTCTCCCAGTCGTCGGCGAGGAGGTTGTCGTCGCGATGGTCGCTGCTGCGCTCGACGTAGAGCGATGCGTTCGCTTGAGTCTTGAGCAGCTTCCAACGCGCGCTGTCTAGATTGGAGTGGTGCAGACGGCCATCTTGGCCGTCACGCTCGTCGAAACTGCGCAGCGTCCGGTCGAGCAGTTGAGAGGCGCGGTCGTAGCTCTGCTGCTCTTCCTCGTCCGTCAGCGTAAGCGCTTGAGCGCTTCGCGAAGCCATCTCGCGTGCTCTCGTATTGTCCAGTTGTGCGCTCGAGCGTCTCGGAGACGGGGCCGCAGAGGCTCGGGGCTCCCCATCGAGAAGCAACTCCTGACGGTTCGTCGATTGTGACGGGCAGAGCCTTGGTCTCCGCTGCACCGAGATGATCCCGTCGTCATAAGAAGATAGGGAGAGCGCCGAGCTATTTCGACGAGCGAGTCCAGCGCCATGTTTGGCCACGCATGACAAGACGAGCTCAGTTTAGGCCGCTGCACGACCGAGCGGTCGCTCGGAATATCCCGCACTTCTTCATCTGCACTGCTCCATGGACTCGCTGAGCCTCGTCCGTCCGCTGGCCAACGCCATCTACGGCCGCGTGGTGCTGGTCCGCCACCGCACCTCCGGTCGGTACTACGCGCTGAAGGTCATGAGTCTGCCGCACATGCGCACGCGTCGCGCGGTGACGGGTCCGCTCGTCCAAGAAGACGGCGAGATGGAGCTGCAGATCCTTCGGCGGCTCGGACGCAACTTGGTGTACTCGTCGGGCCTGTGTGCGGACGAGAAGAGGCTCGCCAACCACGAGGACGAGTCTCGACTCGAGAGCTGGAGTGTGAGCCCCGTCTGGAGCAACGGGGTCGAGGACGACACTCGCGCCAACGTGGGGGGCGAGCAGCATTTGCTGACGCTGCACCAGGACTTTGTGGACAGGACAACCAACTCGAGGTGTCTGCTGTTCGACTACTGCCCGTACGGAGACTTGTTCGCTCTCGTAGCTGCTCAAGCGGCAGGTGAAGCGGAGGACCAGCCGAGTGGGCTGCCACTGGAGATGGCGCGGTCCTATTTTATGCAGATCGCGAGCGCCGTTCTCTTCCTGCACGCACGAAACGTAGCGCACCGCGACTTGTCGCTCGAGAACGTGCTGCTGGACAGCTTTCGTCGTTGTCGACTGGCCGATTTTGGACTTGCAAGTGCGTCTGGGCCGCGCTGCTCCGGTGCGCGAGTAGGCAAGATGTTGTACATGGCCCCTGAAGTTTTCTCTCGCCCTCCCTACCGAGCAGATGCAGCCACTACTAGCAGCGAGGATACTGTCGGCTACAATGGTCTGCAGGCAGACATGTGGTCTCTTGGGGTGATTTTGTTTGTGTTGGTGACGGGGATCCCGCCGTTTGAGAAGGCGAGCGACGAGGACGCTCGATTCCGCCTCGTGTCGAAGCCTGGTGGCTCCATTCGTAAACTGCTTCGGGCGTGGGGGCAGGAAAATCGACTGCCGCAGGAGCTAACCGCACTGCTGGATTGGATGCTTCGAGTGGACCCTCGCGAAAGACCGACAGCCGATGAGGTGTGTGCGCACGAGTGGCTTCTAGGAACGAGCGGTGTCCAGCAACAACCAGCAACGACTCGGAAAAGCCCTCGGTGGACCAGTCACGGAGAAAAGCGGCCAAGTGCCGAGCCGGAGGAGGAAGAAGATGGAGAGAATCAAGAGCCGCAAAAGGTGTCGTCCAACCAGAGCGATAAGACTTGGTCCTGGAGCAGTCCTCGCAGCAACAAGCGTGTGAAGCGTTTGGGATAGAAGCGTGCAGCCGCAAAGCTAGCATCGAATGAATGTTAAGCGTTCAGGAAGAAGGCGTTGTGCGTTGTTGCGTGCATTGTCGGCTCCGAGTGCGGGGAAGATGATTTGGTCAACGTGTTCGATCTAGTACCGCCAGCATCGATAACGATTGAGCTGAGTCGCTCCCCGCTCCATCTCGGTGGGACTTTCACGAGTAAAGTCTCATGGTACAACAGCTTCAACTTCTGTAAAGGGTTTGTCGCTAGCGTGGGTCACGACGGTGTCGACTGAAAATGCAAAGAAGCGTCGATCTCATGGGATGTATAGGCCCGCAGTGTTCTGACGGTCTGACGGCCTTCTCCATCGAAAGACACCTCGCCAGACGACTGCAACGGAGCCACTGCAGTCCACCCAAGCGCCTGTCGTAGAGGTTTTGACACCGAATCAGGTGCTCCATTTGGTTTTGGAGATGGCACGTTGACGATCGATAGCGCCGGTTAGTACATGTAGCTTCCTGGAAGCCGGAGGAGACCTTCATCATGACAGATCGCATGCTTTCTACGCTGTAGACGAGGAGGTTCACGTCTTGGTGTTCCGGGAGTGCAGGGTGGCCGACCGCGAAGCTTCGTTGTCTCCGAGCCCATTTGTGAATTTGCTTTGGTGCTTCCAGTTCGAGTCCTTCCTGACGCCCCATCTTCTCGTCCGCCATGGTGTCCGCCAGTATCATCTTCGCTGCAGTCACCACACTGGCAGTGGTCGTCCAGAATGTGAACGCGCACGGCTACATGTACATCCCGCTGGCCGAGTTCACGGACTCCGTCACGTCCGCTTGGGTCGTCCAGATCAGTCCGCAGTGGTCGGGAGACTGGGACTCCTGCAGCAGCGACGACAGTGACTGCCTCACCACGCTGTACACGTCCCTGAAGTCCTCGAACGGCTACAGCGACATCCGCACGCTGCTCGACAGCGACACCTCGCTTTACGGTGCCGATTGCGGCTACACGAACCCCGATGCCACTGCCAAGGACCCGCCGACCACCGGCGACGCCACCTTCTCTCGTGGTATGGTGCACGTTGGCCCCTGTGAGATCTGGCTGGACGACACGATGGTGTTGTCTAATGACGACTGCATGACCGCGTACGGTGATGGCACGCAGGACACCAAGTCGGTCTTCACGCCTGTGGACTATTCGTCCTGCTCGACGAGCGGCTGCATGCTTCGGTTCTACTGGCTGGCCTTCCAGGGTGTCGATAGCGAGATCGTGTGGCAGGTGTACAAGGACTGTGTGCCTCTCACCGGCCCTGCTAGCGGCACTTCCAGCTCTTCGACGACCACCACAACTTCATCTTCCACCAGTGACACTACCACAACGTCCTCAACCACTGGCAATGAAGCCGACACGTCCTCCACTACGTCGGATGACACGACCACTACGGCATCTTCGGCCACGGCAGGAACGTCCACAACAGAGTCCTCCGCTGCAACAGAAACGGCCACCACCGCGACGTCTTCTACGGGAGCGTCCACCACCACGGCACCTTCTGCCACGACGGGAGCATCCACCACAGAGAGCTCTACGACCGGAGGCAGTTCGTGGATGACTGAGAGCTCCGCCACCAATGCAGGCAACTCATGGACGTCGGAGAGCTCGGGTACGAGCGGCAGAAACTCGTGGACATCTACCAGCTCCACTACCGGCACTGGCAGCGGCAATTCTTTGACTTCTGGGGGTTCATCCACGACGGCGTGGAGTACCGGATCGAACACGCAGAGCAATGGCAACCAGGGTGGCAACGGCTGGAGCGGCGGCTTCGGCGGAATGGGAGGCGGCCTGCGGCAGTAAGCAACCCTTCTGAGTGCCTTTGGGGTGCGTCGTCAATGTGTTCTTCTTGCGTGAAACCTGCAGTTGACGAGACAAGATTGGTGTCTGTAGCGTGTAGCGAGACTTTTTAAATGAACGAAGAGGCCTCTACGTGTTGGCACGTACAGTTAATAGTTCGGCTGATCACACACAGAATTGGTCATGAGATGGGGAAGTGGACTTCACCTAGTGAATCATCGGGAAGCGCTCGATGTATGTCGAAGTCCTTCCTGCGATTAGTGCGTGCCTGATAAAACGACGACGGTGCCATATAATTTTTTACTAGTCGACCCAGATTGTTGCTTGGGGCGTATGAAGCCTGCATTATCCTTCGCTGTTCTTGCATTCTGCCGGTCTGGTTGACCACTTTACTGTTGGCTGCCGGATGTCGTTTTGTGCTCAACGAAGGGGTCTCTCTTCCTTGCTGGCTCGTATCATCTGGGCTTGGACGACCCCAACTCGGGCATCGATACGCGACGATTTCTTTGGGTCGCTCTGTCACCTGCTGGAGCACACCCCAGGGTCATCCCATCTTATGCCTGTGCCGAACGCTTACGTGCCGCTCATTTCGTTGTCATTCTTGGGCACGCGGATGGATCTGCTCTTTGCGCGCTTGGTGTCAAGCCCAACCAAAATATTGACTTTGATCACACGCTGATGTCCTTGAGACCTTGATGAAGGCCCTGAACGCTCCTCGAGTGAACTCGATGCTGCTGTGTTTGGTGCCGACGGCCAAGCTAGGCTACTTGGGTGGCATCAGCTGGCCATCCTGGTGTATCGACAACTACAGCTATCGAAACGACAGCAAATCGCACGATGGGAGACGTCACCTCTACGCTTCAAAGCATATCTTGGCTGCGGCGGGTTGCAGCAACGCAGATTCGGGATTCAGGTTGCCAGCCGTTCAGCGTCTTTGAATTAGCCGCACAAAGCAAAACCAGATCTCAACTTGTGTCTTGTCAAGCCTGACGCTGCACTTCGCCCACTGAAAAAGCTGTTGAGTTCCGCACCCGGTGCGACCATCGACCTAACGGCGGTCTTTACATTTTCGTGCAAAAGGTATCCACCATTGTCCTCATCAACAGTCTCTACATTCGACTAACGATACTAGTAGTTTTGTGGCGGTATCCGTTGCCATGAGGTCGGCCATGAACGACTTCACCTCACTTTCAAATTCGACGCCGATCGTCCACATCAACCTTCCAAGCCCCGTTCGATCAAGTACAGAAGATGGTGTTCTCGTCGTCAACCTTCTCCATCGCCGCTGCACTCGTTGCACTCGTAGGCCAAGTGAGCGCTCACGGCTACATGTACATCCCGCTGGCCGAGTTCACGGACTCGGAGACATCTGCGTGGGTCGTCCAGATCGAGCCGCAATGGTCGGGAGACTGGGACTCCTGCAGCAGCGACGACAGTGACTGCCTCACCACGCTGTACACGTCCCTGAAGTCCTCGAACGGCTACAGCGACATCCGCACGCTGCTCGACAGCGACACCTCGCTTTACGGTGCCGATTGCGGCTACACGAACCCCGATGCCACTGCCAAGGACCCGCCGACCACCGGCGACGCCACCTTCTCCCGAGGCATGGTACACGTCGGTCCGTGCGAGATCTGGCTGGATGACACGAAGGTGTTGTCCAACGACAACTGCTTGACCGCGTACGGTGATGGCACGCAGGACACCAAGTCGGTCTTCACGCCTGTGGACTATTCGTCCTGTTCGTCGAGTGGCTGCATGCTGCGGTTCTACTGGTTGGCGTTCCAGGGTGTGGACAGCTCCATGGTGTGGCAGGTATACAAGGACTGTGTGCCTCTCACCGGCCCTGCTAGCGGCACCTCCACAACCACGTCCTCGACTTCAACAGGATCACCGACGACGGAGTCTTCCAGCACCACCAACGAGTCCTCCACCACCGAATCTTCCTCGACGACCACGGCATCGTCTGGTACAACTGAGCAGGAGTCTACGAGTGCCCCTGAGTCCTCGACATCCGAGTCTTCCCAGGAAACGACATCGTACACTTTTGGCGAACAATCGACGGAGGCGCCTTCGTCCAACTCGGAGGAATCGAAAAAGGACGGCGATGATGACAGTGACAAGAAGGACGATAACAACAAGAAGTCTGGTGATGATGGTAACAGCGACGATGACCGCCAGCGTCTTCGCCAGTAAGCGAAATCTTTACCTCAGTGGGACAGATATATGTTCTCTTGCAAAGCGAGCCAGTCTAGTCTTGAAAACTCAGCTCGATTGCACGAAGTCAGTGCACAAATGAATGTAAATGTCTTGAAACTCAAGTTACCCTTGTTGTCTTCAAAATACTCTCGCAGGATTAACCATCCCGTTGAAAACTTGCACAGCCTCCGTCGCATGCTGCAAAAGCTTCTGTTGTAGAGCACTCCTGGTTGTCTTGAGTTCGTCTTCACCGTCGTAAATGAGCATGCATGTTGTGAGCGTATCTTGGGCCACACGATTCTTCGCCATCCACTCTGAGCGAAGGTCAACCATGCGATCTTCATATCTGAGCAAACAAAGAATGGGTGAGTGTACTTGTTCTTATGAAAGCAGGGTACCGGTAGATTCACATTACCTTTTGGTGATGAATTCTTCAGGCTCTGGCAGCTGCAAGTCTTTCGCTTCGTTGCAGATTTCATCAATAGCCTCGCACTGGGCATCAACTAAAGTTGCAAGCAGACTCATATACTGCCAAGCAGAAAACCAATAAAGTAAAATTGTTAGAGTACCCGACTCAGACTTGAAAAATCATGGCACCTCCGCGTCTTACCTCATGCAGATCCAGCACTGGGCTGAATTCCTCGCCAGCCAAAGTAGTAATGCTGCAAGTACTCGACGAGAAAGTTCGACCACTGCTTTGCGAAGATGCTGCCGCCGAACTTAGCTGCGCACTATGGCTCTGTTCTGCTGTAGCGCTTGTGTTGTTCGCGATGTGAGAGTTTATCGACGCCTCGCTGTCGCTGCTTGCGTAGAAGTTCGAGCTTTCGGTGAGGTGACCGAACCTATCGATGGCCTCCCTCTCCGCAAAGTGTTTAAGCTTTTCCACCACAACAGCGATCTCCGGTCGCTGAGCCGGCTCGAACGCACACATATTCTCAACGAGCTCCCACTGCTCGTCCGTCAGCCGCTCGGGTTTGCTGGGCAAAGCTTTCAATTTGACCACATGGTAACGCACAGCACTATCGGGCATTTGATTTCCCCAAGGTAAAGCATGTGTGGCCGCTTCAACAATGCTCATCCCGAAAGAATAAATGTCTGCAGCGTACGACGCGCCACTTGCTCCATTTAACACCTCCGGCGCCTTCCACCGCAACGCTCCAATCGTTCCCACTATCGGTGTCGGTTCGGCCGAGCAGGTGAGCATACAGCTCAACCCAAAGTCCGTGAGCTTGGCTGTGCCGTCCGCGCCGACGAGAATATTGTTCCCTTTGAGGTCTCCATGCGTGACGTTGCGCTCATGCAGGAAATGGAGACCCAGCGCGACCTCATAGAGCTTCTGCCAGAGCACATGGCGACCCTCTCGCTCCTGCCTCACTATAAAATCCGTGAGAATGCCGTTCGACGCGAACTCACACACGAAAAATGGTCGGCCGACGTGGCAAGCGCCGTGGAGCTTCACCACGTGAGGGTAATTGAGATAGTACCAGATGCGGATCTCGTTCATGAAGAGGCTGCGCTCCAGCTCGTTGTCCACGGGATTGAGCATCCGCTTGACCACTACTCGAGCGTCCAGCCACGTGCCGTGATGCACCGACCCGAACGCTCCCTTACTGAACGGCAGCTCGACGAAGTCCACTTCATGTGGGGAAATGAACCAGCGCGGCACATGCGGCACCTCCGCGTGCGACAGGCTCGCCGCGTAGCCAAAGACGGCGTTCAGCAGCTCTAGGTCGTCGGGCGCGTACTTGGCGAAGTACGTCTCCTTCTCGCACTTGAGCAGCACCATGGCCTCCACTTGGGACGCCGTGTCCAGCAGCTCTGCAGTCAGCCGCGTGCGGTCTTCACGTAGAGTCTCCCACCCTTGGCGTAGAACGCTACGGTCGTGCTCCCATCGACATTCCCAGTCCTCAGCGGGCAGATCCAGGCCGCAAGCGCCTCGTAGGGCGTCCGTGACGACGTCCAGCCCCCGATGGAGACTGCTCGTCTGCTCCAGGATCTTGCGGCTGCACACGAGCCGCGTGACGAGCTTCTTGTTGCTGAATTTGCTCAGAAAGTCGAGGAAGCGGAAGGTTTGCCAAAGAAATTTGTCCAAGATGGAGACGGGGACAGCGTCCAGGCGCTGCAGCGACTGGTACAGGCCCAGGAGACGCACACTCACGTGCGAGCACAGCGCCTCGGCCTCCGCCATGGAGTGGGCCAGACGCTCGGCACTGGAGAGCGCCGCGGCGAGAGGAACTTGGAGACGGGGGACCAGCACTTGGCTCAGCGATGCCATCGAACTACTGTCAGTTGAGGTTGAAGCGGAATGATGCCCTGCAGAAACGGATAGGACCTTTTTCGGAAGAATCGGCATTTTAGAATTCAAGACATTGCCAACAGCTTCATATTAACAGAAAGTCTCCATAAGAACTGGGCAGACAAAGGGGGTACTTGCAAAGTGAAAAAACAAAAACTCCGGAAAGAAACCGATTGGTGTCAAACTTGGCACTCATACTAACCAATCCGTCTTAAACAATATGACCACGCGTGCGGTGCCAAACACATGCCGTAGTCCTTCATATCGACGTCCGGATGGATTCATACTCTTTGTCATATTAAATGGCGTTGTGTGCATTTTGATGTGGTAGGGGGTCTCAATGTCCTTCTTTGTGTGGACGTTGCGGTGGTGAACATCGCTGCGGTGTTCGTGCATGTGGTCGTGTACGCTGTCGTGGGTGTGTACATCTTCATGGCAATAGGGCACGTTGTGGGCGCTGTGCGAATTGGAGGATCCGATAAGTTGGTCCTGGGTAATATTGTTCTACCAACGCGTACGGCAGCATTGCGCACGCTCACTGCGTGGTTCCTACACGTTTTAATGTTGTGGCCGTTTTGTGCATTACACCCTCTGCATTTGTATGTTTTCCCTCCACTTGCCCCCC
>JAHWLE010000258.1:0-29552 GCA_024679135.1 Phytophthora foliorum | reverse complement strand
AATACAATTTCTAAGTCATCTATAGTTTCTCCTATATATTTTATGCATGGGTGCTGTGAGCCACCATCGACGTGGCAGTGGTGTTTCACACACCACATGTGACATGGTAGAGGTGTGGGTACATCATGTACCCAACTCGGAAGAGTGACTGGCACTCTTCATGTAACCCCGTTACAAGTGTTCACCAATATACGTCACTAAAAATGAAATTTCAAATGCTTGAGTTAAATTTTGGTGCTGCTTGCAGTTGATCTTGAGGTGGAAAATTGGAAGTAACTCATGTGCATCCGTCTTGGTTCAAGAGGACCACGAATTCATGCAGGAACGCCTAGGTCAACCAATAACATGACGATCCGGCAATGAGGTAGCAGTTTCAATCCGTATTGCTTGTTGTGACGAGTCAGAGTGCTGTTGCAGTATGCTATCCAACTTTTAGCGCTGTTTTCAATCGTCTTTCGGGAATTCAACAGACTTTGGTGTTTCTTGTGATGCCCATGATCAAGTTTAGAGTATCGCTTGTGTAGCTAGGAGGTTCTTGAATACGTTGGGCCGATCATAGTTTTCTCAGTGGATCTTTTCAACGTCTACTACGTGGCAATTAGCCTAAATATGTGGCAACGTCCACGATGATCATGGTGACCAATAACTTTCATGTGGTTATCGCTCTTCCTTCCACCTTACATCGACCCGTCACTCAGGAACTACAGTAGTATTTCGGTTGCTAGTCAGCCTGGCCATTCATTCCCTTCGAGATATACCAGTGCTCTTACAGAAGGTGATTCGGGAGATGGAAACTGTACGCTGCCGTAGGCGGGTCTCGCAACTTTCTACTTCAAGTAATTACCGCTGTCTTTTGAGAAATATAGAGTTCGTGGATGACCTGGGAGTTTTACAAACGCCTCATCTAGATGTTCCGCCAACTGTGGATCTGTCCACAAATGGGGCCACCCATTTCTACTAATTGATTCCTCCTACGGTCCCTGTACCAGTCAAGCAGCACCCCTCCAATGGAGGGGTCCATCCCAGTCTCAACCAGCCACATCCAAACTTTTCGACCGGTGTCATTGTTGCCCAGGTCAAAAGGATGAAAATACCTCGATTACTGAGCGAAGGCTTTTCCAATAGAAATGAAGAAGACCTCCACAACGCGCTTCAAAAGCTCTTTCATTTTTGAGTATATTTTGTCGGTCGGATATGTCGAGTTTGTGGTTCCGATCAGCGTACTACCCTCACACAGCGTCAAAGACATCAAGCAAACTAATGAACTCGTGACGAATATCTTGATCGATGCTTGGGATCGAGTTCATAAGCTTTGGAGCTCAAGTCACTCTTGAAGTGAAGTTTCAGGGTTCTCTCCATTATTTCAGCTGGATTTTGTTTTGGATACCCATGCTCCTGTTATTCAAGGTCATGTAGACGATCTCGATCTTGCATGCCACTGTGGTGCATTATGGTACGCTGCGTCCGAGGGTATACATGTTCCTTCACGCTTTCCTATATTGACCTTATTGGTTTCGTGTTTGTAGGTGTTAGCTCCATTATTCAGACAACTTGACTCGGCTCGCGCGCGATTAAAACGATTCGACCTAGCGATGTTGAGATTGTGTCGACAAATGCTAGGAATATTCCGTCTTCGTCATACAGGAATATAATATCCATTGTCAAGGATCATAAATCGCATTGAGCCTGGCCATTGGTCATCAGGGACTGATACTACAGATATTGGGTGAACATATACTACTTTAGTTTTTTTTTTTATTTTTGGCCTACATGCGACGACTACCAAGTTTTCTCAATTGCAGCCTTTAACACGGAGGTTTGATCAATTGAAACACGTTTCGCTTGTGGTAAACGGTGAAGACAGCAGTGTGATGAACACGAGCGCTTCATTAACCAATAATTAAAGCATTTTCAATCAAGAAGAAGAGTACTAAACCACAATACGCACCCTGACACACTTTGTGAGCTTACTTCGAGTTAGTCACCGATTCTGCTTTGGTAGCTTCAGTTTCATTTGACCGTTGGCAAACACGCAGTTTTTAGCTCTCGCAATTTTCACTGAAGCGTTGAGCAGCCAAGTCAAAGATATCATCACGTACCAGCAACCACTTCGAACATGGCAGCTATCAAAATCGCAATAGCGATGAGCAGTAGCAGTAAGAAGCAAAAGATTTTTCTTCGCTGTATGGATGTGTTGGCCCCATCATGAACTTCGCGGCGAGTCGTTTCAAATATCTACCATAGCTATTAACAAAGGTTAAATAGACGAACCTTTCCTCTCTCTCAAGATTCGACCACATCCACATACGAGATACGTTTTGGCTTTGGTTTATCGAGAACGGTAAAGATAGCTACAGCAGTGTTGGTACAGCATTGCCAACAATTGAGCCTGTGGAGTGAGCAACTATCCCCCACGCAAAAAATAAAAACGTGAAGCGAACTTCCTGGTATTTTTTGAGCCTATTGATTAGCTTTGACTCTTGCTTACTGTTTGCCGGGGTGCTCAAAGATATGGGGCTCCTGGTCTCACTGGGGTGTGGCATCTCCCAGAAGCACTCCAGTATCAGTTGTATCTGCAGCCCGTGTCTCCGAGTTGCCGGTTTGTTGCGTTCATGGCGCACAAATGCTGGCATAACTGCCAGATGTACCTTACATGTTGGTCTGGTTACCATTTTTTGCTTTCAAAAATCACTTGATTTCTGGTCTGCCAGAGGAGCGCGAATCCAATACTGCAGATTATCCACCAGGTACGTTCCAAGTCGTCTTCGTAGGATGATCTCCATTGACCAAACCTGTATTGGATTTGTTTTCGGGCCCCTAAGCTCACTGCCGGTGCTTAAGGTCGAATCTTGATCTTTTCTTCTGGAGTCCAACGACAGTAACTATGTCGAGCAACAAAATGTTTGATGTCTCGCTCCTGTCCTATTGTCGAGGTCGTGCCGATAGTAAAATGGGATGGGAAGAGGACACTCGAACGAAAGGGCCGGTGTCGACGTCGATTAACTCTTTAATACAAGCTCTCGTAGGGTTGCTAGCCTACTGTGAGAAAAACATGGTCTCACAATCCTGGGCTCGACCGACGGAACGGGTTTCCTTACAATTTCACGATTGATTCGCAGCCTTCCGGGGTATCATACGTTTCAAGAGCCACAGCACAATAAACAGTTTCCAATTTGCCGCCACTCACTCAAGTCTTCATCACCTCGAGCACAAGGCAAAACGATGGTTGCTTTGGTTTCCAGTTCCACTCGCGCGATTTTCGCTCTTTGCTCCATCATCGCTGCCCAGGGTGGGTTTGCCGTTGCTAGTGACATTGGCTCGTGTCTGACCAATGCTGGAATTGAAAACTCGATGCCTACGACTGCGACCTGGACGACTGACACGGAGGCGTGGAACTCACGAGTGAGCCCCGTGCCTTCGGCCGTTGTCTTCCCCAAAACGGAGGAAGAGGTGTCTGCTGCCCTCAAGTGCGCTGCCGATGCCGGCATGAAAGTTACTACTCTGGGTGGCAACCGTTCGTTCTCCAGCATGGGCTTCGGTCGCAACGACGGCGCTCTTATCATGAACCTGAAGTATCTGAAGCACCTCGAGTACGATGAATCCACTCAGCTCCTGTCGTACGGTGGCCCCGTCATGATCTCGGAAGCTGCTAAGTACATGTGGAGCAACTTCAGCCGAGCTCTACCCCATGGCCGGTGCCCCGATGTCGGGATGACAGGTGTGGCCGCTTCGGGTTTCGGCACTCTGTCTCGTGCCAGCGGCACTGTGCTTGACAACATTGAAGCCGTACGTGTCGCCCTCGCCAACGGATCCATTGTGGACGCCGATGCCAAGCAGAACTCGGACCTGTTCTGGGGTGTCCGTGGTGCCGCCAGCTCCATGGGCGTGGTGCTCGACTTCAAGATCAAGACGCTTGAGCCCCCTTCGCTCAGCGTTACGAACTACACCATCGCCTTCAACTCGAGCTACAAGCCGACTCAGCAGGACAATGTCGACGCCCTCATTGGTACACAGACATGGGCTCTCAGCAAGGACAACAATGACCTGGTGTCCATTCGCTTCGGCCTCAACACTGCGTCCGTCTTGAAGGGATTCTTCTACGGCTCATCGGAGGAGGCCAACACCGTGCTGGGCTCACTGTTGAAGAATTTGCCTTCCGCGATGGTTCTCACCACGAACGAGTTCGACTTCTGGAAATCGGAGGACATCTCAACCCCCGGTATCGTGAAGGAGACGCTCAGTCCCCGTCGGTACTTCTACATCTCGTCGGTGACGATCCCCAGCGCCACCCCACTCGACAACTCCACTGCTTGGCAACTATTCTCCACGACGGTGTACGCCCCGAAGCTTCCGGATGCCAAAGCTTCTGGCTTCGTTGACATTTGGGGCGGAGAGTACGCGAAGGGCGTGACTGCTGATGCTTCGGCCTGGAAGCACGACGACAACCTGCACCTTGTCCGTTGGGACATCCGTTCGTCGGCCTACAACGTCTCCTTCGCCGACAGTACTATCACGACCATGCGTGGCAACTTCTACAAGTTCGTGGACGCCTACAAGGCTTCGGGTGGTGTGCCTGGTGGCTTCACCACGTACCGTGACGAGAAATGGTCGGTGCCCGAGATGGCCGAGTATTTGTACGGTGGTGGCAACTTCGAAAAGCTGCAGAAGATCAAAACTGAGTACGACCCGAACGAAATGTTCAACACTGACCCCCAAGCCATCCCGGCTCTGGCTTAGACGCAAGGACATATCTGTCTTACAACAAGAAATGTAGTGAACCTCAGAACCTAATGAATGAAGACACACTACTGAATTGCCAAGATGTAGTAGTATGAGTCCCGTGGATTTGGATCCAATAAATAAAATTATGCACAGATTTAGCAATAGCACGTATCCAAACGGAAAAGGGAACTTCCACACAATGCTGCTAACGTTACCATGATACTAATCATCACGCTTCTGATAGTTGTTCCGAATCTGGTTTTCGTAGCCTCAGCAATAAAATTGTTCCCGGTTCAATTACTTCTCTCACTTGGAAAATGATCCCCTAAAAAACATTGCGAAAAGCTGTCGAATCCATTTGCTTGCCATCCATATGAGGGCCATTGAATGCAGTCAATCACAAGTGCAGCAGGAACGGGGGGCAGCACACAAATCGCTTCAACGCGAGTAAAGGAGACAAAGCGAGTACTATAGTCAATTCAGCTTCATCATCGGTGCTCGTGCATAGAGCTCGAAACGCGGGTTAAAGCATATAGTTTTTCTATGACGCTGCCGGTTTCCGATAACCTTGGCCACGATGTTCACGGTGAGATTTCATATGGGATGTCTTCGTGTATAAAGCAGATTGAAGTTGCAATCCCAACTGCGCTCAAACTATGTAGTGCAAACTAACAGAAAAAACTTTGCTTACTATAATTTCCAATCGCCAGGCTGGCCTCTCGTCAGGAACCCCAGGAATCTTTGCACGGCTTCGACTAAGACGTGTGTTACAAATGAGCTGAGTTGAAGTGAACGCTAACGAGATCATTGGAGATGATACGTGGTGATTGGGTGCGGGCATCCATCCGCCAGGGTCATTCTGCCCCCATACCTCAGTACCAACACCGCACTGCCCATATTCACTTAAAATCACCTCAAGTCTGAAAGGATCCCTCATCAATGCGACAGCTATTGCTGCACTGCTTAAGGTCGTCATCTAAGATGTTGTCGACTATAATCGCTTTTTCCCATGGGATAACCTTACACTATTGTAGATAGCTGGACTCGTGTCCACCCCGCCACGGTGACAACAAGAAAGCATAGCACCAGATTGGAGAGCACGAAGATGACGCTATTACAGATCGGGCGCAGCTGGATGTCTTTCAAGCATCGGCGCCAAGTTCCTGGTCCCTCGCGGACTCAAATGATCACATTTCCAGTGTCGACACTGGCCACACCAAAACTCATCACTTGGCCCACTTGAGTCGGGTAATGGTCATCACTCGTTACAACCTCCTTCAGCTCCGTTACCACAGCGCCCTGAGCACTTTTCGTTTTCCTGTTCGAACGCCAGAACCCCTCGAATCCCCAGAGGATACCTTCCCGAAGCCATGCGCTTCTCCGCCACCACCTCCACTCTCCTCCTTGCGTTCGTCTCAGTGGCGTCTGCCCAGGAGCTCTGTGAGTCAAGCGTGAGCGAGCCCATCATCGCTACTTTGGACAACCGCGTGCTCTTCAGCACTTGTGCGGCCGCCGAAATCGGCGTCGAGACCCGCGTGTCGTCGCTCTTCGACGTGCTGCGCTTCGTTGCCAAAGATTTCCTCATTTTCTGTCGAGCATCGGGTTGTCTCTCCCCAGTGCGTGACCTGGTGGACTCCATTCCTCCCAACTGCCTCATCAAGTATCACGGATCGAACCACAACTTGTCCGAAGAGGTCTCTGCTCTCCACGACAAGTGCATCGAGACAACGGACGCAGCCAACCAAGCAGCCGACGACGACATGTCCAGATACTTCCTAGACATCTAAAACCCATTGAAAGAGTGGTTAACTCTCAATACACAATTAAGTTAATGATTCCCATTTTACTAAAAACGTTAGTTGCCTTTTTTGCTTCACTTCAACTTGGTGCTGACTCTTTTCCGACTACTTTTAGAGTCTTTGGATTGGATGATACACTCCATTCTTATTATCCAATCCCCGTCCGTCATTTATTCTCAGAAAATAACGGCCACTGAAGACGAACCGTGCAAGGCGCCATCTTCCTTCAGACGTCATGGCTGCCGTGTGCGAGGGCCTTTTGGCCAAGCTAAACGAGCTCATGGACTTCCTGCGCTTCGCCAAGCTCCCGAACGCCGAGTTCCGCGGCGTCGTACGTGCAAAACTGATGAAATGACGCAATGTTTCGCAGATTCTGACGTATTTTTCCCTGCAACAGGTGACTTTCATGTTCCGGGCGTCCCCCAGTGACAAAGACACCATTGCCTGCATGCGCAGCATCGATATGCGTCGAGGTGGCTCTTTTTGCAATGAAAAATACCTATTTTACGACGAGAAAAAAGCAGTTCAATGCTGTCCGAGATAGTAAAATGCTGACCTTTGTGTCTTTTGGCAATGGATACTGCAGGTTTGGAGGTGGACAACACGACGCTGCACCCTCAGGACCCTTTCTTGCCAGAGGTGGCGGTCGTGTACGTGAGTCTCGCGGACTTTCTGTACATGTACTCGGGAGAGGCGACGGCCTCGGAGATCGCGGGCATGGTCATGTCCGGTCGAGTGTCGGTGCCCTGGAGCTCCTACGGCAAGCTGAAGGCCTTTGCCGAGTGCTTTGACTTCTCGACGGAGAAGTGGGACGCCTATTATGCAGATTTGGCGGCGCGCGGAGTTGTGGTGGCGATCCCGCAGTGCACACAGGCGTGCTGCAAGCAGAGCACCAAGGAGGACATTGAGGCCAATTGGCTGCTCGTGTCGGATGCCACGACCACGAACGGAGGGGGGGACTGGGAGGTGGTCTCGGACCTGCAGTGTCTGAATGTGACCAAGGAGAAGCGCGAGGAGATGGACAAGGTGTTTGATTTCACGCCGCTTGAGGAGTGGCTCGCCAAGTTGTGGAACGGAAATGGAGCGAGAAGCGGCAACGCGCAGCCCACCAGGTCGTTGCAGACGAACGTCAAGAACTCGCTCAGCGACCTCAAGTCGATGGCCGGGAAGCTCTTCGTGTCACTGGAGGCGTAGATGGGGAAATGAAGGCCGCTTTCCGGTGCACGTATGACCTCAGAAGCAGCGAAAGCAAGCACCAGTCACCGTGCTGGCTTGCGTAAAGTTGCAGTACCATACCAAATTGCAATCATCATGTACAAATGGGTTATGCTGTGGTGAAGTGTAGCCACATGAACATGTATGCACATCAATGGTCAGCAGTCCACGTGCTTACGGTGTGTACTGAAGCCATTTTCACCAAGGCTTTGCGATTGCGGTAGTGTCCGACGATGACATAATGTAGGAAAAAGCAGTGTGAGGCTGCTCCAACATTTCAGTAGCCAATCGTCCTTAGGGTCTCTACATTGGCACCAATGTGTGCGGCAATCGTATGCAGTTTTGACTTGTGCCGTAATGGTAGGACAAGTTGTATTATACATGTAGGATCGAGAGTTTATGGCGTGCAAATCGACGTGGTTTCTTCGGTCCAGGCTGCGACAGCGTGCCAGTAAACTTTGTTTATGGTGGTTGCCGACACGCCCGGCACATGTTCAACAGAAGCTTGACTGGGCCACCAGTCAATAATAGACTTTGCCAGTCTTCTCGAAAATGAAGGTCCCTGCTGGGACAAATGGGGATGCACCTTGCGACAGCGGAAGTGACCGCAAAAGCATATCGTACATGGGGCAACCTCTGTACTTCACAGCAATGAACTTTACGGCGTCTTTCAGCGTGGAAGACTCGCTGCCACGCGGCAATGCCGTTCTTCAGATGGTGTCTATCGGCTGTCGAGCTGCCAGCGCTTTATCAATATCCAGGCACTTCGAGCGTAATCAGGGTGTGACTTTCCTCTACAAACGACAATCTTAATAAGCGCAGTGGGTTACTGAAGTGATTTCAGAGGGATTAGAAATGGTGCGAGAGGGTAACTTCAAAATACTAAACTTCAGGTTTTCAAACAGATCCGATATGACGGGGTATTGAAATTACGAGGTTGCACATATTGAGAGGGACCGCTGTACTTTGCACGCGGAATGTTTGCGCACACGTGCCGGTCCATGATGATGCAGCCCATGGGGCGACGCCGTTCCAAGCTCATTCCGCAATTTGCCACGTTCAGCGCAAGCCACTCGAACGTCTTCCAGTCAGCCATGCGCAACCTGTTCCACCGCAGCGACAAGCGCCAGTCCATGGGCAGCGACGACGGCGTCGAGATCAAAGAACGCCGCAGCAGCATCTTCCGACGACACTGCCAAGTGGACGAGATGGTGGAGCTCATGCGCCCTCGTGACACCCTCGTGACGCGCCTCAGCGACAGCTCCGAGAGCCCCAAGGAGCGTCGTCGACGACGCCGTCGCAGTCTGCTCTAACTGTAGCAGTTTAACTCTAATTTATCCTATTCATCACCTTCTTCAGTCCAACGTCGTCTTCATTACCGAAACGAGAATAACAAAAGCAGTCACTGTAAAAGGCTAGTGAGCCGAACATCCTACCATCTAGTTCTTGGAGAAGATCTGGATGTTGGTGACCGTGAAGGACGCGCTCGAGTCGTCCTTCTTCTGCTCCTCGAGGATGATGCGGAAGCTCTCGAAGAAGGGGAAGCCGGACGTGGCGTCGTGGCCGCCGGCCGTGGCGCACGAGTCGGTGGCGTCCACGCCCCAGAACAGGTCCGCGTTGTTGTAGATCTTGGACGTGACGCCGCCGCTGCCAGTGGCGACGTCGTACGTGTCCGCTCCGTTGAGCTTGCCGCCCTTGGTGATGGTCGGGTTCTGGATGAGCTGGATGAATTGGCCCGTGCCGTCCGAGCCCCACACGGCGGCGATCGAGTTCTTCTCGTCGTTCGAGAACTGAGCCGTGCAGCCCGACGTCATGGGCTCCGAGTCGTCGTACCACGAGCTCTTGGAAGGGCTGGCAGGGCAGAAGCACGGGCTGCCATCCTCCGTGGCCGGACCCATGTGCATCGTCAGCTGGCCGTAGCTCGAGACATCGGAAAAGCCGCCAAAGCCGGTGAAGTCGTACGACGGGTTGTCCGCGGCGTCCTGCGTGAACATCTCGAACAGGTCGAGCTCACCCCAGTAAGGCCAGCCGTTGCCCTTTCCGAACTGCGACTCGAGTTTGGTGTTGAGCATCCAAATGTTGGTGTCGCTCGTGCTCGTGCGCTCCCACTCGATGTACACAACCTTCTCGCCACTCCATCCTTCCACGGTGCGGATGGGCTCGGCGCTGTTGTCCGGGTTCAGCGTGATGCCGCTGCTAGTGACCATGTCCGAGGACACGCTGGCACCGCTGGCGTACTGCCAGTTTGAAGCGTCCGTCCAGTCAAAGTCCACGGCGCTGTAGGCCAGAGCCTCGCCCGAGGAGCTCTGCGAAGGAGCCTGCGTCGACGTCGGTGTCGGCGTGGGGGTAGCAGTAGCTGAACCGTCCGTCGAGTCTGCAATCGCAAACACATTAGCAATACGTCTTTCAACAACCGCAGGAGGTGCAGAACTTACTCAGCGACCATCCCTGGCCGGCCGAAGCCTCGCCAGCAACGGAGCCCGAGGTCGAGCCGGAGTTGCTGTGCGAGCTCCACCCAGCGCTGCCCGAAGCAGAGACCGAGACCGAGTCCTTGGCAGCCTGCACGGCGCCGGCGTCCACCTGCGTCTGCTGGCCGGTCTTGGCCGCGTCGTTCGTGGCACTCGAGGAGGACACTTGGTTGTCCTTCTGCAACCGTTATTAATATCACAGATTAAAAGAATCCATCAGTGAAGGGTCCATGAGAGTACCACCTCCATCAACGAGATTCGATGACTCACCTGCGCGGATTCCGTGTTGGCCGACTCACTGCCGGACGAGGAGACGCCGACCGTGACGCCAATGACGACCACAGCCAGGAAGGCCAGACCGGCGTAGATGGGCTTCTTGCGACGCTGAAGCTTCTCCTTGAGCGAGTCCATGTCGTCCTTCTCGTCGTACGCAGCGGGCATCACATTCTCGTCCATGTGGCGCGTCGTACTCACGTCCGCGTAGTCGTCGAGCGCGTCCGTCATTTTTGGCTTCTTTTTTCCTGTCCGAGCGCTTTTGCGGCTTGGTTTCGAGCGTTTGGTATCAAGACGTCGGTCGTTCGTGTCCTGATTGAAAATGGAGACCTGCCCCGCCAGATAGACGGACAAGCGGGCTTTTACTGGTCTGGGGCCAATTTGTGGCACTCGATCGTCAACTCGCGCCAGATGCACATCAAGCGGCATTTCGCTGAGGTATACGTTAATCAAGAGATCGAGGTTCAGCGCGCAATGCAAGGACGCGATTTGACCTGCGATAAAACATGTGTACCGTTGTGCCCTGTGTAATGGTCGTTCTTTAACTGAATAATGAACCTGTTATAATGGATGATACTGATTTAGTCCTTGCTGATGCACAAAACTAGTCGCACCCAAATCCAGCCTCTCAAAGAGCAAGTCGACTACAGCGACTACAATGCAAGAACGCATCAAAAGCATTTCTCTCACCAGTCAGTCTTGCAGATGCAACCTCGAATTTGCAGTCTGCGGCGCAACATGGCACTTGTTCTCCTCGACCGGGTGGCCTGCACGTCGCACAGCGCCATTTGTCTCGTCACCAAATGGTGACAGGGACCGGTCTCTGGTCCCTATTGCGTTGCTTGCCACGTTCAAAGCCGGGCCCGTCGTCTGGCCGGACGGCGGAAGTTCTGGTGGACCCGCCCATTCATGTTGAAGTTGACCGGTTGTGTATATCGCTGCGGCACATGTCTTGCCATCCTCGGGAGCCTATATGTAGGAGAGAGCTTAGCTCCCAATGCACTTGATGAGGATGCAGTCAACAATGAAAGCCGTATGCTTCGGTTTGGAAAACTGAGAATTCGTGGTTGGTACTGCAGTACTGTACCTAACGTTATTGTCGTAGGAGACTGCGGAGCCAAGACGGCGCGAATTGGTGGCGTCTCGTTTTCGTTTGAGACCTAACGTGGCGACGATCACGTCGCTTTGTGGATCACATGAACCGATGGGCGAGAACGCTATGTTGGCCACACATGAGTCAGGGTCGTGTGTGCACAAGTCGCTGTCTGTCGCTTCTGCTTGCCAAAGGCACTTCAAAGTAAGTGACTCCATAGCCACTGAAGCCACATACCATCTTCAGCAAGTCGTAGCTGCAAACCACGCAACCTGCCAGCCAAAAATACAAAAGGTGAATAATGCCTTGCAGCTCAATTTACCTTTTCGCTTGTCACGGCGACGCAACCTACCGAAATGGTGGGGGCCTTTTCCACTCGGCTTCAGCACCAGCTAGCCGCCTCGTGGCATCGCAGCTAGATTGGCCATCGAAGTGAATACTCCATCGAGCGGTTGCTGGCTTTTCGAGACTACTACGAGCGCACATCGATATCTCGGGTTCTAGCAGTTTGCGTCTTCTCGCCTGTTCCTGCATTGCTCACCGCGATACTGATCGACTGCATCCCGCTAAAATCGCCGTCAGAAGGTTGGCAAGCTAACTATGCGGTCTGGATTCGATTATTTGTGGCAATGACTACCGAAGCTCTAGGGCTGGTCTTTCAAGTGCGAGCAGTCGTTGAACCAGGGACAATCTCGATCGTGAACGCCGTCAAAATCGCACTGGGAACAGCTTTTTGTATCGTGTTAGTTGCCATGATGCTGGCAGCATTGTGGAAATTCCCGACTCCATTTGGCTATGTGCTAGCCGTCACCCCGTTTGTGTTGTTTTACTTGATCTTCACTATTACGATTATCACTCCGCGAGCGTTGACCCTGTCGCCGGAACTGCGACAGCAGATCAAGTCACAGATATTCATCATTGCCAACCAAGGAGCTGTCGCAATTTGCTATCCGGTCTTTAGCGCCATCTTCAATCGACTGTCGAAAAATCAGCAGACCGCGTTCATTTTTGTGATGCCCATGATCAAATTTCTAACTAAGCAGAATATCGCGAATGCAGCAGAAATTTACCGCGAATATGTCGGCCCTGTCGTCGTTTTCTTGGTCGATCTTTTCAAAGTGTACTACGTTGCAATTTGCATGCAGGCATCGAAATCGATAGCTACTACCTTGATTATCATGGCAACAGACACTTTTCACGTTGTTCTCGCTGTTCGTGCGATTTTTCAACGCCGAAATCGTGTCCAAACAAGTCAAGGGCCCACCGCGTCGATTATTGAACAACCGGAGCATTACCTTCATGACTTGCCAGCACGAATTTAAGGGGCGGTTAAGGATTCAATGGTGTCATGTATTCGCCTCTTTGCTCCATTTCCGCTCCAAATTTCAGATGAAAGCAAAGAGTTCATGAGCGACTTGGCCAAGACCGGAAGATTTACGAACGATGAAGCTTCAAACTGTCGGTGTTCAGCCAGAGATGTCATTAAGAGAAAGCCAGGCAGTGAGACGGATCTATCGAAAAAGTCTATGCCGGTTATACCTGCACTAATGCAACATCAAATCGTTCCAGCCAACCCAGCAAGATCTGACGCACAAACGCTTTGAGACAACAGGGAAAATACCCATTTATGATGCACTCCAAGCACTATTTCACTCTGAATACGTTCTTCTCGCCGAGTACATCGAGTTCATGGTCCCTATACTATACGCATTTTACCTTACGGTGATTTTTCACCTACCTGTGGCAGCATATTACCCACATACGGAATCAATGACAGCACAGAAACTAAAGGAGACAGTGACGAATGTCTTGATTTATGCTGCGCTCGAGCTCGTAGAGTTTGGCGCGCTTCTTATTGTTTTGAAGCGGAAGTTTGGGTTTTTGCCATTGTACCAGTTGGCCTTTGTTATGGAGACACAGGCCTCAGCCCTGCAATGTCACCTCTTCGTGTGGACTATCACGATTCTACACCTAACACTCGCGCATTATGGTACGCCACGCCTTAGCACCGAATGTTTCTCTCTTTGATTATTTGTTTTGTGTGCACAGGGGTCAATTTCAATATTCTAGCTTTGCACTAACTCGTCAGACCTCTTCGGAGATGGCAGGTGGAAGCTTCTTCGAAAACACGCAGGAGTCTTCGGTAGTCATGGTTCCTTCCGAGCACATGCAAACAGATTGACGCTTTCGACCTATCGCTACAGGATGAAGCACGTGTCCGGTGTGGCACCGGCGGCAGCAAACTCGACAAAGTGGAGATATTCGGCACGTTTCGCATTGCACGAAGATGCCCAGTACGCTCCTCGTCGTGGTTTGCGAGCTTTTGCACATACAAAACGAGGCTTCATACGACAAATGCCTTGGTTAGTGGGGGGTGTTGCAAGGAATCTACACTGGTCAACGTTAATATTTACCTTTACTGTTCTGCTCGTGGTGGCACAATGCTGGCACAATGCTGCCTAATGGGAACTTCCTCCATCGATCAACTTGGCCGTCTGAAAACCATGAAAAGAAAATTACGTTCACAAAGTCAGCAAAAGGAGTATTGTCATGACACATTTCAGCGTACGGATGCGAAGCTGAGCCAAAGCATGGTGATGGCCAATCGAGAGCTGCGTGAAAAAATTGGTGCTGGGAATCTTACTGGGCAAGTCAACTTGCCAAGGTACAAATGTTGTACGTCCGTCCGACCGACACGTCTGACCGTAACGAGCATCGCCCCACGTAAACACTTCGCCGTCTCCTACGAATATTAGAGTTAGAACACAAGGTGTTTGCCATCGAGGTCAGTCTAGCCAACAAACCTGTGAGTGCCGCAGAGTATCGCGATCCTGCCCCGATATCCGCTACGTGAACGTTGACAAATTCGTCCAGGAATGAAGGCATGTCAACATGATCGGCACTGGATGCAATTCCTAGCTGTCCCAATTGATTGCCTCCAAACGCGTAAAGGAATGTCCGTGCGCCAACGTTGCACAGTACCAACGAATGGTCTGCTCCAGCAGTTACCTTACTCGCTCCCAAACCTCTAAAGAAGACGTTCTCACATGGAAGAAACTCGTTGTTTGCACCACCCAAGCCCAAGCATCCGTGCTTCCCGCGTCCCCATACCATGATAACTGTGCGCTGCGTGGCTAAACTTTCCTCGTGTTGCTTTGTAGCTGGTGATTTGAGCGGTTCATGCTGGTTTGATGGACGTATCTCATCTCTTGGAACGAATACGCCAAGCACGTGACTCATTCCTGCAGCAATATCGATCGCGACGTAGTCTTTTAGAGCTTCGATGTGCGCAGGGGAACTCACATCTGTCTTTTCATCATTGCCTAGCTGTCCAAAACACCCACGACCCCAAGAGAAGACAGCTCCACTCTTCGAAACTGCGACTACGAAGTGATTTCCTGCAGAAATCTTAACGATGGCATGGCCAGCTAAACCCTCCACCAGTCTTGGTGTTCTTTCGACAACAACGACTTTGGGTGGTGCCTCGGCATCTTCCCCCTCTTCTGAATTGCCGCCTTCCTCTTCGACGCCGATGTCGTGTTCTTCGATGTCTGTGTCGGTCTTATTTTCTCCAGTGTCAAGCCCTTCACTACTTGGTGCATCTTCTTGCTCCTCCTCGCCATGACCAAGCTGACCGAAAATCTGCGTGCCCCAGGAGTACAGATGCCCGTGATCTGGGTCGAAGCAACAGCATGCACAAATCAACACTCCAAATCTCCAACCTGGAAACCACACAATGCTCAACTCACCATCAAGAGCGTAAGCCGCGAGGTGTCCAGCTTCAATGGCGACGAATTTTGCTCTGCTGGATGGGAGCGTAACTTCCTGCATTAGAATCTCGACAGGTTTCCACATCGCGCAGCCATCTTGCTTCATGAATAAACGCCCGGACTGGAAAATTCGGTTGTCATCTACACTACCAAACCTTAACAAAACGCCAAATCCCCGCATACCAACACCACCTACCTGTAAGAAAGAGACTCACTCGGTTCCCTGCCGATACCGCTCGAATAATCGCACGACGAAAGATGGCTAACTGCTTGATCTCCCCAATGCGCCGAGTATTGTGATGCCCTAGCGCACCGTCAGTATATCCATACCCCCATGAAACAGGTCGCGTTTCTTGTGAAGCTTGCTGAGCTGCTCGAAATATCGTACTTGCAACCCGGTACGCTTCCCCAAGAGTAGTTCCTGGAAACCAAGTAGTGTTTGGACCTGGAGGTGGCAATCCATCCGTCGAACTCAAACCTTTGAACGATTCTTTCTCAAGGAACGTTGCAGTCTCATGATACTTCGGCCGACGCACTACTCGTTTCCTCGTTCGCTGAATTGGGGTAGTCGGGCGTTGTTCTTGATGAACTGGTAGCTGTACAACCGGAACAGGTTGCTCGATAGTCGCCACCTTGTTTGGTGAAATCGCATGGGGTTTCGGCGTTGTTGCTGGAGCTGCTCGATGTTTGGTCTTTGCTTTCGGCGAGGCTTGAGGCATCGCGACAGGAATCGATCACGCTGGACACGTCGCGCTTTCGTCCGACCTTTCACTGCAGAGCGACACCAAAGGAACGGGTATCCAGCTAGCATTGTCTTTATTGATATCAATCAGCGTCTAACCATGGATCGGAGACAGCATTCGGTGCTGGATTTCGTAGATCGGGGACGACCCGCTTATTCTGCGAACGTCACAGAGCAGCGTGAACAAGCCGAAAGCACTGAAGAGCAGTTGGACTGCACCGAGGGTGATGGCACAGGTGCTCAGCAGTGAATAGTTTTCACGTGCAACTTGCATCAACTCGACCCGACACCAACCTCGTCCAGCCACGGGGCAATGCTCCTCAGCCGTATCCCTCATGCACTCGTCGATTCGACTAGAGCAGTATCTGCCCCCAACACCGTTCACATCTTCAATTGAAGTCTTCACAGAAGAATCCCATGAAGAGCTGGCGCTGAGGTACCCTTGAATGGTGCTAACTTGGTCATACCCGCAGCACTTGAGCTCGTTCTGGATATCTCGCCATCCTGCGCTGCTCTTTAGTACCTGCGCGTGCAGTCTGGAGATGACGTTGGTCTCGAAAACCACGACCCGATCGCTTGAAAATTCCGCTTCTTCTGCTAGCTCGACAACGTGGACGAGAGATAGCGCCATCGCACCAGCGACGACAACGACAATTGCTCCTATAGCCCCTACAATAATGAACTACGGCCCAAGTGGAGAGGTTAGTGATCAAAATGCAAGCTAGACCTGTTGCAGTGCACGCACCATTCCAAGCGAGTAGTTGCGTTTCCCCTCCGTGACGATTCTTCGATGATGAAGTAGCCCGTAGAGGCCCGAGCAGGACGCAATGGTGATCGCCAATCCACCATACGCAGCTAAGTTAAACGGAAGCGTGGGGGCCAAGTTCCCACCGTTCTTGAAGAACATCATATACAACACGAGGCAGGCCAAGACAACCCCAAGCATGATCGCCACCACGGTCCAGAAGTACAGGAACACCTCTACGAGACGCGTGAACGGGAAGCCAGCAGCAGCATCGCTAAGCCTGGTCAATGGTGGCCCTTGTGGAGGCGGTTGAGTCGCACGCGGAGGAGAGAGCACTCCTCGTGCTGGAATTGGTCTCTTCAAGCGAAGCTGGGGGAGAATCTGCGCTGGGGGCGTGCCATTGCTGCCGCTTTGGGCTGTCGCGGTCATTTTGGCAATGCGCTGTACTGCTCGATGAACACTTACGACTTCAAGTGGGCAGTTTCGTGTCCTTCGCTTCTCCTGTAAGTCACACGTAGCTATTTTCGAGAAATGCAACGAGTCAATTGAGAGCAGCACATTACCGACTGATGGAAAGCAGGCGACCATTTTTTTTCGTAACGCAACCAGGTCTCAGCAATACTCTAACTTCCGGGTAATAGCAACCGCATGATACGCACCTGTTTGCATCAAACACCACAACGTTAGCAACTTGTGTTGGTCCATTAGCGATTTCATGAACGGGACTTACCACAAGCGATCTGAGAGAACTCAAATTCGCTAAGGACGCCGATCTTCTTCACACGAGCGTCTTCAATGTCCAACGGAACGCCGTTCCCTGCTGCTGGCGACCCCCACATGTAAAGGTGCCCGGAATTCGTGCACACCGCTGCAGTGAATGTTCCGCACGAAATGCCACGAAGACCCGAGCTCGTAGGCACGGTGATTTTCGTCGGAGACAGCACGACCATATCTTGCGCAGTAATATGCTCAACGCCTAGCTGCCCCGCAGCAGCGTCGCCCCAACCATATAACACACCGCCACTGGTAGCAGCTAGCGTGTGGTAGCCGCCACACGCAATGGAAGTGACAGTGGCGGTCTCGCTTGGTCGGTTTTCTCCATCAAACTCAATGCCCACGCTATTTGTCCAAGGACCTTCAAGTAGACGAGGCTCCAAAGAGTTATCTCGGTTGCCATGACCAAGAGCACCGGAGCTTCCGAATCCCCACGTGAAGACATCACCTTCGTCACTGAGAGCGCATGAATGGCACTCACCGGCATCGACCGCGGTGATCCTGTAGCCTTCCATGCCTCTGACGATGAAAGGCAGTTCCTCGTCTGTCTCGGAACCATTTCCGAGACGTCCACCGAATCCAGCGCCAAACGCAAACACTTTGCCCTTCTTCGTCAGAGCTAGCGTGTGCTCTCGGCCACAAGCTACAGCACCAATGTTCTTCAAGCTAGTCACACGCGAAGGGAACAGACTACTGCCAGTCTCCCCAGTGCCGAGACGACCAGCTTCTCCCCATCCGAAGCCAAACAAGTCACCGCTCGAAGTTACTGCCATCGTGTGTTCACGACCACAAGACACATCGACAACGCCGCCGACTTCGGTACCCTCAGCTTCGATGAGACTTGTAAAATAGCCTACCGCCTTCGGTTCCGTACAGCTCTCCTCTCCGCCATGTCCTAAGCGGCCACATTCGCCATGACCAAAGGTGTACAAGTGTCGGTCATCCGTGATGAGTGCTGTATGTCGGTATCCACATGCGATTTGAACGACTCGGCGCAGCGGCGGAGGGAACAGCACCATGCTAACAGAAGACGCGTTCTCAGCGGTGGGCCGCAGTGCCAGCGTTGAAGCACGGGCTCCGTTACTGATATGAGCCTCCTCATCCAACGACAGCCCCAAGGGGGTTCCCCAAGCCAAAGCAAGCCCTGGTACGGGTCCTTCGTCAGCAACGCCTGCACGAACACTAGTCATGCGGTTCGAGATCTCTTCGTTGTTCATAAGTGCGTCTCCTGCAACCAGCAATGAGTTGTTGGTCAGTGGGGGCAAGAAGAAGCACTCAATAAACCAGAGCGCATCTCCTCGCGACGAGTACATCGACGAAGGCATTGATGAATCCTCGGGGTTGAAGCTGAAAGGCGCTTGATATTTGTCAGCCCACGACACGTCGGAATGCATACTCGTGACAGTGTTGTTGTCGCCGTTGTTCCAGCTGCTAGACGGACTCAAGGGTGTTGAAGACGTCGAGGCAAACCCCATTTCACACAGTGATGCTCTAGTCTCCGCGACAGCAACAGGATCACGCCTCATTGCTTCAATACGGCGACAATAAGCATCGACGTTAGACATGACCGACATCCATGACTGCCGTGACTGCTGCCGCTGGAATTGTTCTCGCAAAGAGAAGAGAGGATGGTCGTGCTCTGGTTCCTCCATCGCAAAATCCCCCGCCGAGTACTGGATGGAATAGACAGGATGGGATGACGAACCCTTGGCGAATTGTGACGGATTGGCCGGTCGATAAAAGAATCTCAGCCACTCAAGCAGCTCATCGCATTCCTCCATAGCTTTTGCCAACTCCTGGCCAGTGCTAACCAGCTCCAAACAGCGCAGAGCTAGCTTGTACTCGATCGGGAAGAGAGCCTTGCTGGAAGCCATGCGCAGGAAGGCAAAGTTGCAGTGTTCTCGAATGATAGCGGACGATTTGGTATTTCCCGACGGATGATACGAAGGAGCTGCAGCAGCTCGAAGTGCCAAGCTCAAATGTGCTCTTACCACCGTCAGGTCCTGCCACGATTGGATCGACTTCTCCAATCGTGTAAGCTGCGGTTGATCGAGACTCTGTCGAAAAACCTGAGACAGCATTCGGTAATATTGAGTCCACGTTGCCAGCTCCGTCCGCACTCCAATCTTACTTTTGCTGGAACTTTGCAGCTCGCCGTTCAGGAACGGCAATTCGGGCTTCAGTGTCTCGTATTGCACGCGGAAGAACTGTAAATGGCTCCACAGCAAGCCTTGATGAATACGCATGGCCAGTTTAGGGTCGTCTTCTTCGTAATTGAAAGTCAAGTCATCTTCAGTCCGCAGGAATGGCACCGACACAAATCGGTTTTCATGCAATTCGGGCAGGATCGACTTGGTCAATCGGGCTTGGAAAACGTGCAGCAAACTATTGAAGAGGATGGCCGGGTTCACCTTCAAAATGTCACGATATTTATCCAGGCAAGACTCTGGAGAATTCACCACTTGATTTTGTGCCTTCGTATCCATCGCGAAACTCGATGAAAACACCCCCAGTGAATACATGATCGGGCCATCGATATCCCAGAACTGATCCCCAGAGCACTCTCGAATCAGGCACTGTCCGTCGGGAAGGTTCTTGTGGAAAAGACCGTGCATGATGGAGTCTATAAACTTGATCAAGCGTGACTTTCTCGATTTCCAGCGACTAGTTTTTCCCGTATCTTCGTTTAGCATGCGGTACCGAAACAGGTTCTTTGCCAGTCGAGCCACTATCTCACTAGCTACAAGCACCTTCACGCCACGTTGGTCTCGGTCGCTCAGGTACTGGAACACCAACGGCAGGAAACGTATATTGACACCGCCTTCTCGCATTGCTTGGCGCAAATGCAGTGTGTCAATGACATACGTGCCTGCATTGCTATCGGTCGATCCACCCGCCCCAAGGGTCTGAGCCATGGAACTTAGCGATGACATTCGCCGGCGTAGTTGGGGTTGACTTATCGGCTCGAACTCGGAACGTTGGAATGCAGACGACGTCGATGTTGACGAGAAGACGTCCTCAGGTCGAGGCATGGATGACATCGTGTTGGACCGAGTCAAGCGACTACGAGATGAGCTCCACTGGGACTGACTCCACGCTCTTGATCGCCCGGTCATCCTAAATCCGGTGTTCTTGGTCTCAGAGCTGTCTCCCAGAGTAACAAGCTGGGCCGCGAACTCCTTGATGTGCTGTACGAATAACTTTTTTACCCCGTCCTCATATTCTCGTGCTACGTGTACGCCTGGATCGACGGGGTGAGAACGTCCGTTGTGGCTTCGAGCAAATGATGGACTTGATGCTGCTAAGGCATAAATTGCACTGTTCTTCTTCACACCTTGTAGTTTCCGGACGAGCGGGTGAATATCCACATCGTGCTTCAACACAAAAGCCTCCGGGAGATCCAACTGCAGTTTGCTTTTTTCCGCATCCACAGTGATAACAATGTTTCCTGTGAGAGGTCGATCAATAGAATGCCTGCCAGTCTTCAGTAAAAACTCCTTGGCAGCGAGATTCTCGACAGGCGATGCTCCGTTGTCCAATTCGTAATACACAAGATCTAGGTATGGAATCCAGTGGGGTTCTTTTGCCTGCACTAGCTCCTTCACGTCGAGAGCAGACAACACTTCAACGCGACTAGTGCTGTCACTCACGCCGTGAACTGCGCGAATCAATAGTCCATGCATCATTGATGAACGCAGCGAGTTCACCAGCACATTGTCGTAGCGCGGGTGCACTCTTACTAATGTGGGTGCCACATTGCCTGGAAACTTGCGAACAATGAGCTCTGGTAGCTCCTGATACGGAAAATACCGCAGCATCTTGGCTTCCCGAAGTGCCATGCTCAACCCAGCAAGATCGCGACTGTCGACCGTCGCGAGGGTCGAGCGTTCGCTCCGCAAAGGTTCAGCGATCGCTACCACGCTAACGCCTCGAATCGAAAATGCAGACACCAGTGGGAAGGACGGCAACTTCGCCAGCACCACCCGTAAGGCGCCAGACAGTTTTCCATTCTCCGATGTGCTTTCGGAGAGGAAGAGCTCAATAAGCGAGCGGAACTTGGCAAACAGCGCCGTTTCTTTTGCCAGGCGTTTGTGTCCTTGCCAGCTCTTCGATGCGAACTCAAGGTGGATACCCGCAAGTTTCATCTCATCTACATCATCACGCTTCGTATACGCCACTCCAATATCACCGTCATTGCCTTGATATGATGTAGCTGTGGATGCGAGGGACGACGTGGACATCGATGACACCAAGCTCAAGTGTGTTGTCTGGTTGCCTCCCGTACTTTGTGAGAATTCAAGCGTCCTCTGGTCGCCACCACCATTCAGCGCATAGTCGCTTGCTGCTCTCTCAAACGATTCAATGCGAGCGAGGCCACGTGCATCTCGCTGCTGGACCGATGAGAAGAAAATTTCTGCTAAAATCTCGGCGAACAGCTCGAATTGCATCCAAATCTAAAGCTCGAGCGGGAAATGGACAACAATCAGAACACGTCACAATCTACCAAGTTCACGACGTACCGTATGCAGCCGCCTCAACCGTCTCTGACGTGCAGCAACCGGTTCTCTGTCGTTCTTTAATGAGCTGCATCAACAATCAACATCAGTATCATCCTCGAACTCCATATCAACCCGAGGAAAAGTCCTCACCGCAGACAAAAGTTCCACTCACTGAACCAGTCCCGGTCCGCCATTGCCGGCACCAGTTCCCGTCGGTCACGCAGCTTGAGTGTTAAAATCCGTCTCAAATTGGCCATCCACGTGCGTCGACCCGCGCTGTTTTCATCTGCAGCCTCCATCATGCTACTCAGCCACAACCGGGCATCTTGCACCGCTGGGAAGCCAATGGAAACTTGGGTGGGTCCGTACTGCAGCTCGAAGTAGTAATACCCGTTGGTCTGTGCAATTGTAGCAGCGAAAGTTGCCTAAAAAAAACAATAAATATATCAGACCCGTTCTCGACCCAAATGTTATAACAGCAAATCTCACCTTGACCAGGTCGATCTCCTTGGTCTTGACCCTGAACATTTCTCAAAAACATTTTTAGAAAAAAATACACTATTTAAGTAAAAAAAAAAGCATAAAGTACCCATCGGCCTTCTTCTTGTAAAGTAAAAACCCCTCAGCTGTCACCACAGCCGCGCTGCACCCCGAAATAAGAGCGACGAATTAGCGAAATCATAAATCAGACCCGTTTTAGACCACGCAATGCGCACCGACTGTGCCAGGCGCGCAGGATGCCGGCGTTGCGCTTCCAGATGATGCCGCTGAGTCGCGGAGGAGGCAGCTCCGCCATGATGCGCGTGAGTGGAAGTGGAGGCGACTTAAACGCGGCGTCGTACGGGCACGTCAGTGCCAGCAACTTTGGCGCAACTTTGGCAACTTAAACGGCGGTCAGCCAATCAACGTCGGTCTGAACCTTTGCTCGACTGTTGAAACTGTGTTTAAAGATTGAAATAGTCTATTGTATTCGTGCTATAATGGTTTTACTTGAGCTGAAGCTTGGCTTCTTGGTATTGCTACGAATTTAAAGGGAAAAGGAGATAAATAGTGGCTCCCGTGGGTTTACTCTTGAAATCTCCCCTCGATTCAACGCTGGGACCTCAAAGCAGTTCCAGAAGAAGAGCATGAGTTGTAGCAGCAGAAAACTCATGGCACCCAGTGCGACGTAGGAGAAGCCGAACGGGAAGGAAAAGAGGTAGACGTGGAAGAGCGTGAAGAGACAGAAGAACAGCGGTGGGAAGTACGCTTGCGATAGCCGAGAGCGCACGCTGATGACCGAAAACGACTCACCCACCCACATGACCGTCATGATACCAAACGCCAGCAAGCGATCCTTGTACAGTTCAAACAGGAAAAACAGCATACCCACCTAAGTGGATCGATGCACGAATGGAAAGATCAGCAAGGTGACGAACCGCAATAAAAGATGGGGTCTTCCTTACCAGCACGGGGACGAACATGAGTGACTGAGCAAAGAAGGTCACCACGAGGTTGGCAAAGGGGATCTGTAGTTGCAATCGGTTCTGAAACAGCGCTGCAAAAGTGATCATCCGCTTCTGTGTCTCCAATAGCACGAAGGCCACGAGTGTCGTAATAACGAAGAACAGGAATAAGATTGTGTGCAGGATCTTGAACTTGAGCGCCACGAGTCTCAGCCACTGCAAACAAACAACCACACACGGGTTAGCATAGGCCTGCTGTATCCACCAAAACCCACCAGCCCAACGCACACTCTGCGCTGCTGAAGCTGGATTGAAGACACCGTAGCTCATATCCACGACAACGCGACTGTCCTCTCTGTAGAAGAACCCTCTAGCTCCGTAGTGCCTCAGTAACTGGTTCACCAAGATCGTGTCGTACCCGATCACTCGATCCCGAATCAGCGTCCACAACGGCAGTGCATTGAACCATCTGAGCTCGAAACACTGCGAGTTTCTCGGCAGATAGAGCGTGTCCAGCTTCACATCCGTCTGCAGAGCATCAGAGTGTTCTAACAGCGCCAAGAGGCTCTTCTGGGGGGCGTAGACAAAGCTGAGACCCCGATCCCGTTGCATCACAGCATTGGAGGCATTCTCCGATGTGTTGGACGTCGAATAGGAGCTTAAAGAGCTCGTAGAGAGGCTCCAATCAGCAGCTTCCGCGTCGGGCAGCACTTGAATCCGGAGTAGATGTAGCTGCTCGTCTTGGGGGCTGTTGAGGCTCGTTAGAGGCGGGAGAAACTGCTTCAGACAGCCAACTTGCCCTCCTTCACTGATGAAGCTCGAATGGAGCAGGAAACACAGCAGAAGCAGGTGAGACGCAGCCACGAAGAGCACCAACTCGATCCGTTCCCGATTCTGGAAGGATAAACGGGATTTTCAGAGGTTACAGAGGGCGGTGGGAGGTGAAATGGGTATGCACGTGTAGCCTTGAGAGAGGGCAACTTCACCTTGACACTCAGGAGACGCTGGAACCAGCGGATGAACTGCACGTGCAAGCGGAAGTAGACCTCCTCCATGTCCTCCATGACGTCTGAGACGTCTTTGCTTCAAGTTTGATACTTGCAATTATAAAACTATTAACGTATATGCGACGTGTGGGAAATGTGGGATATATCAAAACATTACCGTTATTTATGACGGAGGATGGCTACATTAAGCCATCTTGCAGCTTGTCGTGCAGCAGTTGAGAGTACATGTGCATCTTGGTGCTCCAGGTCTCGAGAGCGACTTGCTGAACGTAATCAATATCCTGCGGAGACGCAGAGAAGCCTTCGTCGCTCTCCAGGAAAAGTTGCGTGAAGAAATGGATGCGGCTCGAGTGGGGCGAGTCGGAAGGCGTGACGATCGTCCAGTGGTGGCAGCGCATGTGGATACCGGCAGTGGGCAGGAAAGCGATGTAGTCGCGTACCATGACGATCCGGTTGGAATCGTCGAGCTTGCTGGCGAACATCAAACCGTTCATTGGCATCAAGCCGGTCTTGGAACGCAGCAACAGGTCGAAACTCTTTTTCACTGAGTTCGGGCCAACAGGTTCCATCTAACATTAGTTGCAGCAGGAAGAGAAGAAAACTCGTTAGACACAACAAGCAGGGCTATACGCATGCTTGAGATAAGTGTGGTGGACTTACAAAGCGGTACGATTTGTCCTTGAAATTGCCCGGGATGGAGTATTCGAGCCAGAGAGCAGCACTGGCGGCCTTCATCGAGCAGGATACAGAGCAAACCGTCGAGCTCTCGAACATTTTGCCTCGAGTCGGGTGGCTCTTCGGCACCATCACGCAGCTGTAAGCATCTGAGGATGGTTGCGGGACCACTGAACTCTGATCCAAGTACAAAAAGCGAGCGCCATCTCTCAACTGAGCAATGACTGCGGCATTTTCTAGCGTTTCAGGAAGTCGGCGAGGGCAGTTCACGACAAACTCTTTACCCTGAATGAATAGGTAGCACCATCATTAGCCAACCAAGACGGGATTGGGATTGGAAAAGTACTCACCGCGAAAGCGGATGTCCGCTGAATCACCGCAAGGATCGACTTGCCAACTTTTTCTTGATGGGCGAGAATGGCCTTCAGCTTCTGGTTGACGGTCTCCGACTGCTGTAGCTTCTGGAACTCTGTCATCGCCATCATCGCTGACTGGTGGGTGGCATTGGTAGTCTCCCCCAAGACTCCTCGAGTCGTTTTGCCAGGCTTGGTGTGCTTCAGGTGGGTCACCCACTCTTCCAGACCGTGCACTTCCGTTCGTAGCGCTAGTATCTCGGCCTTTTTGCGTCGTCCATGCTCCGTCGAGTAGCCTGGCTTCGTCTCGCGTTTCCGTCGAGCTGTTTTCGCGGGCTTGGAGGCTTCACTCGAGACGCTTTCGTCACTGCTGGCGCTTGATCTTTTAGCGTCGTCACCTCCACCTGCTGTAATGAAGGCCATGGCCGCGGACACGACGCTTTCATCCCCTCCATCCAGCAGAAACAAGTCCAAGTCCTCCATCCTCTCTATGTCACGCCCCAAAAAGTGGAAATCTGAGCACAAAAAAACGAGTCGAACGTTATCGTCTACTTGTCATGTTAAGGTCAAATAAACAAAACACATAACGGTTATGAACATGGGCTCATTTCCCATTCCGCGCTGTTGACGTCCATGGAGCTCCCCAGTCGTCCTCGCACCAAGCGCAGAGCTCCCGGTTCCTCCCTCAACGGCTCCAGCTCCAAGCGTCGCCGTCAGCAGCCTCCTCCTGCGTCTCCGCCCGCTCCCACTGGCCGTCCGAAGCTCAAGACGCGGCGTCCTACAAGCTCAGGAGCCACGATTCGCCAGCTCCCACAAAAAAAGAGCAAGCTGAAGGCCGTGGAGCAGCTCACGCTCTTGAGTAGACACAATAGTGACACTAGTACTACAGCTAGAGCTCCTTCTGTTCCTTGTGTTGAGTCGGTGGTGACGGGCCTTTCGTACGTGTCGGAGTTCAATCCGACGGGTGCGAGTTTACTGGACTCGCCTCGGTCGCGACGCCACCTTCACACGCAGGGAGCAAAGCCGCTGACGAGCAGTGGGGGAGTGGAGGGCGTCGTGGACTTGACGACGGTGGGGGAGGTCGGGAGGCTGGAGATGGTGGAGGGGAACGATATCTTGCAGACGCTCATGAGGACGAGTACGCCGAGGATTAAGCGCAGGTTCCCGTCGGAAGAAGCACTGACGGCCAGTGAGCTGCGAGATAGAGAAGCGCTGCGTAGACGGAGGTTGAAGCTGAGGAGCCAGTACTCGGCGATGAAGGAGAAGCAACCTCGGGGGGAGAGGAAGGCTGGAGATGCTGGCTTAAGAACCTTGTCACAGAGCCCAGAGGTCGAGAGGAATTTGTTTCAGCGTGAGAATGAGCCGGAGGTGTCGGTGGCAGTGGAGAGAGAAGCTGAGGAAGCGGAAATAGAGGAAGATAGAGATACAGAGCGCGCGCAGCTGGAAGCCGAGGAAGCCGAGACGGACGAGGAGACGACGGAGAGCAAGATTAATCGTCTGAGCAAGGTCATGCACATGAACTGGCGACAGGTTTTGCTGTGGCTGATGTCAGGTGCACTGCTACTTTGTGTTCTGGTTGTCGCTGCGCCTTTCATGAAGAAAATGATGGAGCCACCCGTGCCCTACTGTGATAGTGAATGGATCGATGCGAATGACGAGTCTTACGTGCTGGCCGACCCTGCCGACCATTTTGATCGCTCGAAGGCGCTACAACCGTTCATTGGGAGTGCTGCTGTTGCTGCGCGTGGTTCACGGCCTGTGTGCCAACCGTGCCCAGTGTATGGCAACTGCCTGAATGGCTCCGTTATTTCGTGTGCGCCGCCGTACGAGCTACAATATGGATTATGTGTGGAGAACCCTGAAGTGCAGGAGAACCTTGACAATCTTGCACTCAGCATTCAGAAGTTTGTTGTTGAGAAGGCTGCCAAGAGCCCGTGCGATAACGTCTCGTTATGGGGTTATCTTACGTCTGATGAAGATGCACAGCCCACGGACGACCTAACGGCGTCGATCGAGGTGCTTCTTTCTGACGTCCAGGTCTTCGTAACACGATCCATCTCGTTCGGGAAGGCTGTGTCAAGGCTGCCACGCGAGTACGTGTTTAATCGTGCGCTAGATATGGCACTGCGCGACCTCAAGGACATTTTCGTGACCGACGACCAGAGTCAGCTCGTCGTGGGTGGTGGCGTCGTGCCGTGGTCATGCCGGGCCAAGCACCAGCTCTACTCTCATGTCAAGTTAATAGCGCTAGCGGTGGCATTGGGCACAGCACTGGTCTTCTGCTACCGGCAGTTCCTGCTGTATCGCACGGAACGCCAACTGGTCGATCGGTTCGTGAAGGAAGTGCGCTTCTTTCTCTTAGACCGGACGCGCAAGGCTGACCCGTTCTATCCGGCTGACCATCTGCGTGACGATTTGTTCGAGAAGCAGTCACTGCAAGATCGTGCATGGCTTTGCAAGTCTGTCTGGCCAAAAGTTGCTGCTGTCGTGAAGGATGACTCCCGGATATCCGCGCGACTAATGAGGTGCGTGCGATGCGGTCGCGAGTTTGTATGATAAATTGGTCTGACAAGTTGATGCGGTTTGGGATGATACAGCGTGCGTGGTGAGGATCTGATAGTGTGGGAATGGGCTTCGGCAGCTTCACCAGCTCACAAGAGAGCGGGAGGTGGCCGTGGTCGCGGTCGGGGCTTCCGCGCTCAGCCGAGGCCGCACCCAGCAATTGGTGACCATAGTAGAACAGTGCAAATGCCAGTGCGTCGACGTAAGAAGCAGAGTCGGATGAGCGTCCCGTGGTAATTGCTCAAATTTTGGATGTGATTGAGCAGCACAGCCAAGCCGTCAATGCCTGCACGTTGCTTTTTTGTCTGTTCGACTGTTCATGGTATGCTGCATACTTTTGGAGAAGAAGACGTGGCAACAAGCGCTGAAGACAAGAAGCGCTGAGCCATCGTACGTTTACAAGTCTATTGGGTTGCACATTACAGGTATCTGAGCCTAGTTGGCGGCGTTCTCGCGGCGCTTGGTGACGGCAGCTGCAAGCTCCTTTAGCACCGAGACCGTGTCTTCCCAGTTGATGCACGCGTCCGTGATGCTCTTGCCGTAGACGAGCTTGGACGGGTCGTCGCCGAGCGACTGGTTACCTTCAACAATGTTGGACTCGATCATGACACCGAGCACGTTCGAGTGGCCCTCCGCCACAATTCCCGCCAAGTAGCTGGCCACCTTGGGCTGGTTGGCGTGCAGCTTGCGTGAGTTGCCGTGCGAGCAGTCGACCATGACCTTGGACGGCTGCTTGGCCTTGGTCAGCATCTCCGCGGCCTCATCAATGAACTTCTGCTCGTAGTTGGGTCCGCTCGAGCCTCCACGCAGAATCACGTGGCAGTCCTTGTTGCCCTTGGTGCGCACAATGGACGCGAGTCCGTGCTCATTGAGCCCCAGGAAGTTGTGGGGCTGCGAGGACGCCACGGCTGCGTCCACCGCCACCTTGGGGTTGCCACCGGTGCCGTTCTTGAAGCCCACCGGCATGGAGAGACCACTAGAGAGCTCGCGGTGCAGCTGCGACTCGGTAGTACGCGCACCGATGGCTCCCCACGACACCAAGTCGGCCGTGAACTGTGGCGAGATGGTGTCCAGGAACTCGAGACTCACGGGCAGCCCCAGCGAATTCACGTCCAGCAGCAGCTTGCGGGCGATGCGGATGCCCTTGTTGATCCGGAACGACTGGTCCAGGTCCGGGTCGTTGATGAGCCCCTTCCAGCCGACGGTCGTGCGCGGCTTCTCGAAGTACGTGCGCATGATGACCAGCAGCTCGCCGTCGAGCTCCTGGGCCAGCGCCTTGAGGCGCGAAGCGTAGTCCATGGCGGCGGCCACGTCGTGGATGGAGCAGGGGCCCACCACCACCACGAGGCGGTCGTCCTGGCCGTGCAGGATGCGAGAAATGGCCGTGCGCGTCTTGTCCACCAGCTCGTG
>JAHWLE010000257.1:0-29555 GCA_024679135.1 Phytophthora foliorum | reverse complement strand
CGCAGTTGTTTCTTTTGCGCCTCTTCCGTCCAGCGCAAATATGGAAGTGCACTAGCGAAAGACCTTGATTGACACTACGTGATACTACATGTAGAAACTTGATTCTGGAGCGTTGAACCCAACAGTCCAGCGTTAAGCTTAACAATTTGACAAGCTCCCCAGCGTCACGTTTAAGAGTCGAAACCCTCACGAAATGGGCATAAGTTGAAAGCAATCGCAATATATACACTACAGTCGGCGATTCTGAGGGCGTCGTGTATTGATACTGGCGAGGCTGACATTTGAGATGAGTATGGCTTGAGCTGTCGCGAAGTCATTGTGCAGAAGTGGATTGAGCCCAACGTACTTTGGTTTTGTGATGTTGGCCAAAGAACAAATTCAAAATCGGTCATGCCTCAAGAACCAAAAATCGTTAGACGAGGTGTTCATGAAGCTGAGCGTTGGCAAGTCAGGAGAAATACAATTCAACGACGTGCAAGTCAGAGACTTGTGTCATCTACGCTTCGGTGCCTACAAAACGGCTGGAATTGATGCTTTCCAAAGAAGCCAAGGTAGACCACACAGCAGACAAAGTAACCCTTTGATTTCACTCTGGATTTATAATTGCTTCTGACAGGTTGTAGCAGAAGGCGTATACGCGTATACACTACAGCAGCAGTAGTAGTATTAATAATAGTTTCCCAATGCGCGCAGTGATACTTTTTATACATGTAGATTGGTCCGACAGTAGCTCGAGAGGAGTAGGCGATAGGTCTGCTCATTCTCGAACCTCCTTCGCCTCAGCTTGCGCCACGTCTAGCAGAATGACATACATGTACCGTATTATCATTTGACCTTTGTTGAAACTTTCAGATTCTACCATAATTTCACATTTAGTTTGGCGTTGACGCCAAACTACTTTTCGTCAAGCCTTGAGTAGATTCATGTACGAGAATGGATGCAGGTGCCATGGCCTATAGTGAATAAGTGCTAACCACCCTACTCAGTTGTTCGAGGCGATGATAATTTCCTCATTTTGAAAGCTGCAAGGCCACGAAAAGGCGATTACAGAATATGCTTACAAAGGTGCCTGAATAAAGGGATATAAGCTCGGATTCGGCTTGCTGCTATACTCGACCGCGAGCATCGTAGTAGTCGGCAAGACTACCGGTAGAGGTGGCATACTCTGAAGGCTTCCAGTAGCTAATAGTGGCCTGAACGCCGCGGTTTACGATATGACTAACGGCTCATAATACATGTACAGTAGTCGGCTCGTTAACGAACTTCATTGATGGTGTACCGAAATCAGCGATTCAATCAACGTGCTGGCCTCACACAAGTCGTAAATTGTTTTTGCTGCAGTTTCTCCAAACAATTCTGTTGTTCGATCGTTGAGCCTCGCCGACATAATCGCCGTAATGTACAGACGTCCCCGGCAAATTTGCAACTGCAACCAGCTATTTAATACCTCGCACAGATTGTACAGATGTGCATTGATTTGAAGTACATTTGCGCCTATATGACACCTGTGTGAGTTTTGCAATCTCGCAGTCCTTATTGACCCCACCTTCGCAGATTTGCCTGGCTTGACCTTCCTTCATCGCTTTGCCGTCCAATTTTATGGCATCCAGTGATTAAACCGATTGATCCAGAAAATAAAACTGGTTTTAATTAAAAACAGAAGAACATGCGCACAGAGATCACATCTTGAGATGCCGCTCCCCACAAGCTCAATATGCGAAACTGAAGCCATCTATGGAGAACCATACGAGTAATGTGAGTGCACTGGTAACACACCAGCGGCTGTCCACTGCACATCCGGTAGAGTTCAATTCTGCTGAAACCACACTCGGCAAAAATTGCATCGGGCAAATCCATTCTCACTATAATAGACCTCGCTGGAGCCTGCACCATTGTTGCATTGACTTCCATAGGAGAGACGATCAATTTGGAAGAATCAACAATGGACTTGGCAGACGTGATCTCACTTCGACGAGCGCGAACTCTTCAACCGCTTTCGGACCAGCGACTTCACCAGTCAGATCGTCCTAGGCCTGCCAGCATGCGTGAGAAATTAGGAGCGAGGTGGCACAAGTCGCGGCTCAGTCGATCGGCATCGAAGACACCGGAACCGCCGATGGCTCGGCCCAAACTGAGACTTCGCGACGGCGACATTGAAGCCTTCCGAAACTTGGCGCACAGTGTTGTGTCGAGGACGTTGGCTCACGAGTGCGAGTTCCGGCGACAAGGATGCCCCGAGCCTGACACACAGGAATGGAAACTGCTGAAGCGCCACAACGGACTCCGTGTGTACAAGTGCAAAATGCAGCAGGAATTCCAGCCTTCACTGAGCCAGGAGAATGGACTTGCGAGAGCGCCGACCGCCTTTTGCGTTGGAACAATCGACGGCTCGCTGGAAGACGTGCTCTACGGTCTACACGCCAAGACCCGCAGAGAAATGCACGCGACCGACAGCTTCCTGAACAAAGGCCACGTCGAGTGTGCAGTGCTGTCCGTGATCGAGCGTGGGTCAGACCGCGACCCCTTCAAACAGCTAGCCCTCAAGTGGGTCCTCTCTCAAACGTTTGGGGATACGAGAAACGGAAACTACCGCGACGTATGCTCTATCGAGTCCATGGGCACTGGAGTCGACGGCCGAGGCAAACGCTTTGGCTACCGGTTGATCAAGAGCGTAGATCTTTCCGAATACCCGCAATTATCCACAAGCAACAACATAGTGCGTGCCAGGATGACCATGTGCTGCATCTTTCGACAAGACACGAACCCGCGCAATGTGCGCGTTTACTCCAAGGGAATGCTCGACATGGGTGAAGACACTCCATCCTTCATATCCAACAGCGATGCAACCGCCATCATGATGTTGTCCATCGCCAACGCAACGGAGATTGCTGAGGCGAAGCGACTTACACTGCTAGCACTGCAACGCGCCGAGTACAGCACGTGCTTTTCTCATCACACCAGCGACGAGTCCCAAGCAGAAGGCTCCTCTCGTGGCACGGAATCGACGATCACCTCTCCACTGGCGCCGCCACGTAACTTTGATCCGCGAGAGTCCTTCCTCCAGACCATGCCAGGTGACCCTTGTTCCGTGTGCGGGAAGAAGCTGACCATGTCCAAGTTCGTCCGCGCTTCACATCGGGCCTGTGGTGTCTGCAAGCGACGCGTATGCCACAAGTGCCACGTCAAGCGCAGATTGTTCGCTCAATCGAACGCAGTAGTCGTGCCTTGCTGTAAGATCTGCATCATCGCGTCCAAGCGGCTGCGTGTGGACCCTCGCGACCCGTACCCAATGCTTTCGGCGTAGCAGCCACACAAAACACACCCTTAGTATAACTAGGGTTCCTCTCCACCGCAGTATCTATAGGACCACATGCACCAAAAACCACTGGTCTCCGATTGATATCTCCTTACTTCGTCTCCTGCATACTTTCACTGCACGCCCACGAGGAACATGGAGAGGTAGGCGTGCATGAACCACAGGTAGGCGCCCACAAACACCACTCGCTGTAGAATGGGCGGCAAAATCACCACCAGCTGCACCACGACGCCCCACGACCACATGAACAGGTACGGTAGCGTCAGCCAGTGCCACACGGGCCACATGCCGATCGCCAAGCTGTGTCACCCAACACACCAACGTTAGCATTTGTACGCACTAAACTGGTACTCCACCTCTGCACTAAACTGGTACTCCACTTACCAGAACCCAGACGCCACCATGGACGCCAACATTCCGTGCGTCGCCGTCTTGGCGCTCTCGTAGTGGACGTTTTCCCCTCGAATCATACTGCGGTACACCTCAATGTAGGCGCCGAACCCGCCCAGCAGCGTCCCAAACAAGATGCCCAGGTGCACGAAGCTGCGGTGGGCGTGGGGCGCGTGCAGCAATTGCGGCACAAAGTCCGCCTCGTACAGGCCCAGACTCGCGACGGCCAGGAACGTAAGTGACCAGATCCTGTCCAGCACGAAGCGCACCCAGCTCTCTGCGGCCTGCGCGCGCCGCTCCGAGCGCACATGAGGAACCATCGGGTCCGTCTCCACGATCTCCGTCTGCTCCTCGCTCTCCACCGCGCGCTGCGCGTGCGGACGCCGCTCCTTGACCTCCTGCATGTGCATCATATTCGAGTGTGGGGACTGGGGTGTATGTAACCTGTGTACATAGGACACGATACTGGTCGCTTACGTTCGGGTACCCTCGAACCATAACACGTTAGAGTTATATGTATCGTTGCACTTATCTCCCAATCCTCCCATTCTCGCAATATCAGACTGTGATGGGGGCCAAGAAGATGCCGGCGGCGGCGGTGGTCGAGACGTCCGTGTCGGCGGCGTCCTCGCGCAGCTGCCGGGAGTTCGCAGCCAACAAGCGCGGCGTGTTTTTCCTCACGTTCTTCAGCTACGTGCTGTTCCACGCGAGCCGCAAGAGCTTCTCGGCCATCAAGGGCGAAATGGGCGACGAGCAGTGGATCCACTCCAAGATCTACGGCAGGGACCAGCAGGCCGAGATGTACGGGCTGCTGGACACGCTCTTCATGGGCTTCTACGCCGTGGGGCTCTACATCAGGTTAAGGCCGCTGTAATGCTGTTGGTAACGTTGGTAGTAACAATTAACCGATATGTGACGTGTGCAACGTTGAAGTGGCATGCTAGGGGACAAACACGACCTGCGGCGCATGATCGCCGGCGGTATGTGGGCGACCGCAGCGATTGTGCTGCTCTTCGGGCTGGGCGCGATGGCGGATATCCACGCGCTGAGTTTCTACGCGGTTCTGTGGGGACTCAACGGACTCATCCAGTCCAGTGGCTGGCCAGCCAACGTCGCCGTCATGGGCAGGTGGTTCGACCAGCGAGAACGCGGCGCCGTGCTCGGCGTCTGGAGCGGAAACGCCTGTCTGGGGAACATTGTGGGCACGGCGCTGGTGGCGCTCATGTTCGCGCTGTTTGACAAGACGGTGGCGTGGAAACTCGCCTTGGTCGTGTCGGCGGTCCTTGTGGCGTTCCATGGACTGCTGATCCATTTCTTCCTGTATCCGGACCCGAAGGACGTCCAGTACCGCCACGAAAGTCTGGAAGAAGCCAAACCGGAAGTCGCCAAGAAGAAAGACGACGCGGAAGATGATGAGGCCGCAGGTGATGAAGCAAAAACGAAAGGCATTGGCTTCTTTGAGGCGTGGTGCATTCCCGGAGTGAGTGTTGGGACATTATTATTTTTGCTTACTATGTCTGACACTGGTGTTTGCTTTTGTAGGTCCTCCCATACGCCATGTCGTATGCATGCCTCAAATCGGTCAACTATGCGCTGTTCTTCTGGATTCCGTTTTACCTGACGGTGTCGCTCCACATGGAGAACAGCCAAGCTGACTCTTTCTCGGTTAGTACTGCGTTCTACTTGCTTGTGTTGTTGCCATATCCAGCCTAACGTTATGCTGCGTCCGCCAACTTCTTAGATGCTGTATGATGCTGGGCAAATTGTTGGTGGTTTCGTCGGCGGGATTGTGTCCGACAGGATGGGGGTGCGGTCCCCGGTTGTCGTAACTATGCTGCTCTTCTCCTGGTACGAACACTGCTGTGGAGAAAAAAACTGCTTCTTTTTCCATTGGCTAATTGGTGATGATTGCAAATGTATAGCATCACACTATACTTCATGAACGGAGCTTCGTACGATATGACAGCGCTGCTACTGCTGGCTTCCGGGTTCATGCTAGGCGGTCCAGCCAACCTCATTAGCACCGCTATCTCCGCAGATCTAGGCACCCACGAGAGCATTCGAGGCGACGCAGAGGCACTGTCGACGGTCACAGGTATCATTGACGGAACAGGAAGTGTTGGTGCCGCACTAGTACAGTACCTCGTGGGATACTTGGCCAACTGCCAGTACGAGCCGAAAGGCTGCAACCCCAAAAGCCCACGGTGTGTGCAGGTATGTTCATGGGGGCCGGTATTCGTTTTGCTGGAGGTGGGCACCGTCCTGTCATGCGTGTGCCTCGTGCAGCTCCTGTACCATGAACTACTGCTCATTCGTAGCCGTCGTCGCTATTGTGTTCGAGAGAACTAATCGAGCAGGTGTAAACACTAGTAACCCTCAAAACATGTTGCTCCTTACTGTGAAGAATATTTTTACGCGGCTGTAAAAGGATGCAGATTTTTGGCACTGCTTTTTTGGCTAGCAGTATTGTTGTTTTGTTCTTTAAAAAAAACTTTGTCCTTCACAAATTACTTCGAAGTAGTAAGGAAAAAACTGCCCTGTACCGCTGTCCAGGATAAAACTAGGTGACCTTAACACCGTTCGTGACCCAAATCTTGCTGTATGCTGCGAGGTATTTCCGCCACATATCTCTGTTCTCGCTTGCCTTCCCCAACTGTTTCACGTTCAGGAATTTGTAGACGTCATCCGAGTGCGTCCCAGTGCGCAACCATTGGGAAAGCTGTCCTGATCGGAATTTATCGGCCATGCTCTTCAGGGTCGGGTCCAGCCTCGCACTGTCGATCCAGGCGGATACCTTGGCATCGCTGTTGAAGTATTTTGAGACGATTTCGATTCCCGAGTCGTCCACGATGTGATTCTTCTTGTTGAAATTTTGTCTCTGATCGACCCATTTCTTGAACATCCTGTCCTTGAAAACATTACCTTTGACCTTGTCAAGCTTCAGCCTCGTGAAGGCGACATCTAGATATTGTTGTTGCTTCGCAAGCATTTGCTCGGTCAGCTTGCTCCGCGGTGTGAGCTTCGTCGCCACAGTCGACGCGGCGCCCTTCCTCAAAAGGTTTTGAAATTTCGTCATCAAGTTGGAACCTAGTCCTCTCTCTTCCTCATCTTCTGCCTCTGCTTTTTCAACCCTCAGCGACCTCTGCGCTGCAGCGTCGTCTTTGCCATCAGTAAGAGCCCGGGTTACCAGGAAGTCGGGGGTAATCGCCAAATTTGAGTCCGTCGTAGCCGCCGATGCCACACTTGCGAGGAGGATAGTAGCAGCTACAAGCGCAACGTAATAGAGGCGCATAGCGTCCGTGATATATTCGTCTTGGAGATTGGAGAGCGAATTGAGAAATGATACCTTGGCTGCGAACACCAAACGTTTACGGTATCACCATCAAAACTCAAACCCAGATGCTTTCATACTCCGTATGTACAGCACAATGTATTGTGGTTTTCATCCTTTTGGCAAATTGAGTATTGCCCAATCAATACAACTCATCTAGCGCTATCCTTAATCCCTCCGAAATCGCTTTGTGATCCCCCCTGTCCCCGTCATGAGCCGGTAAATTCTCCAATCCTTGCGCAAGTTCGCACTACAGGCAGGGACAAACGAGAGACAGTAAACGTTTGATGTACCAATAAATTAACGCTTAGCTAGTGCACAGATGCTAAAAATTTCATGCTTATTGTGCTTAATCTTGGGAGCCTTGGAAGTCAAAGCTGTTGTCGGGCTCAAATGCGAGAGATGTGGCTTCGACTTCGCCATCGCTGCTGCTGTGCTCCGGTAGCCGACGCTCAGCACCACAACCAGGAAACGTATCGCCTTCGTGATCACTTCCCTCGCTTGCACTCCAATCGTCACCTGTCGATACGTTGTACACCACGTCGGGAAGTGTGTCCCTGCCCAAACGGTTGGAGTACACAAACAGAAGCTTCAGTCGACTTGGCAGCTTGGAGTGGATGCATTTGTACGTGTTCCAACTTCTTTTGGCAGCTGCCGAAGATGTCGGCATCGAAAAACCCTGCGGGCGACCTCGGCGAGGACCGGGTACTTCAAACGCTTCAATCCCCACCATTTCAGCGGTGCTATGGCGGAACCTTCTAGTACTCTGTCGTCCTGGATTCGATCCCACTTAGAATTCACAAAACACACGCCTCGCGAAAAGCAGCATCCTGCTGCTCTTTTGAAAAGTTAAGCTGAACTGCAATCTCGCGGACGTGATCAAGCGATTTGTCAAGATCGTCATCTCGAGATCCGCTGGACTTTTCGTTGGACAAATGAAATGCTACCCCCATCACATCAGTATGAAAGAACCCCCATCGGACTTTGATGCACTCCGGAATACCGGTAGCAGTGTCGGCCAAGAACGGCGGGGTCGAGCTAAATTGGCGTCTTCAGCAAATCCACCCTTCATACTGTACATGTACTGTACCTCCTATCCCAAGCACAAGCGTGCAGGAAGCCCTCTGGTCAGATATTTTATGGTATGAGGACCACACAGAACATGGCATCATTTATTATGCAGATACGTCTCGGATAAATAAAAATGACATAATCGGCATCTCTGCTGACAACAGAGTGTGTACTTCGAAGTATTGAAGAAAAAGCACCTCCGAATCTGTTTGTCGAATCCAAATGATGGCGTTTACCCACTATTAAGATACTTATTTTGCAGGTCGCGGATCGTCCCACGCGAGGTTGCTAAGCTGATTGCAATGCCCTCTCCTTCGTTGGAAGGACCTACAGGACGGTACGGAAGTAAATATGCTCGGAGGTGGTGTCGAGCGTATTGAGGCGGTTCACAAGCAGTAATTAGACCAGCAAATATGAGTGATGTACCCCTCAATGTTTCACGTGTGGTGTAGTCGAGCATGTTAGAGAGTGCCTCTACATGTACGTCGACTACCTTCGGCTCCTCGTGATCTGTCCCTCCCGTCCAGTACGTTAAATTCCGCACCGATGTCTCTCGTGGTCGAGTACGAAACGCACTGTACGATCTCGGCGTTGTTGGTGTCCTACAATTTATCAGCAAGTTTGGGTCCGTCGATGGTGCGATGGAAGATCGGAGCCGTGTTTGCCACTTCAGCTGGTGCTTTCGTTTGCAGGGAACCCCCACTAATATACATGTAGATTCAGCGTATAGCAATCGATTGAGTCCACTAACTCGGTAATTGCTTTTTCTTCTTCATTACTGTAAAGCACTAAGCTCGTTTGTGCGAACCACCGGTTTGCTTGAAAAGACACCATGATATGGACTGGTAAAAGGCATCTCGTGTTAGAATTTAAACTCGCACCGGCAGAAAGAGGTAGCGCTACGAGAACAAGTGAAGAATTTATATGGTGGTCTATGGAAATAAAATACTACTTCATTCAAGTACATGTAAACGAAGCTGCTTCGGAACACGACGGGGTCAACAGGCCTCCGTGCGTTGGTGGTTGAGCTGAGCGCGAGGGTTCATCTTGTTCTGGCGCCTTGATCATGTTGGTGGAGTTAGACAATTCTCCTATATTTCACCGCGAAGCACACTGTGCGCTAGGAGTGAATATAAGGGGGCTTCTCCCAGTTTCGTGAGTTTTCGGCCATGATCAGAAGTCCTTAACTACTCATTTTATTCCTGGTCAGTGCGTGATCGAAATCCTCTGAAGCAAAACCGAAGGTAAAAAAAATACACACACACACACAAAAAGAGGGCTTCGCCCGAAATTTCAGAGCTTGTTCAGGCCGAAGGCAAGACTTTTTATTCGATAATCTTGATTCGTTTAAAGACTTCGTTGTGAGATAAAAAAATGAAGTATGTTTCTTTTCAAAGTACACACTGCCAGTATGTTTGGAGTCTACAGGTTTACGCAAAGCCACGCAAAGTTTATTTTTTATCGATACTCAATGAAATTAACTCATTCCTCGAGTACTTATGTTTAAGTGCCATAGCGTCAACCATATTCCCTATCCAAATTCAAGCACAATGAAGATTAGCCGTATTCTACATGTACATGTACGCTTGTACCATATCTCGGATGCAGATTGAAACATTCTCTTCGCCTCCTCAAATACTCCAAGGTCAACAAGTCTTAGCTTCCAGGACTAGAATTCAGTTTTATTTTTGAAAAGGAAGTTCGCGCTAACGAATTTGGCTCAAACACGTAGCTACATTTTTTCAAGCGAAACGTCGAGGTATGTGGCAAGCACACACAAATTTAATATCAAATAGCGTACCTGGATGTATTCCGTCCATAACTTGGGTCTCTGGCGCGTAGGTCACCACAACTGCGCCGTGTAGAACTGGTTGTACTGGTGCAAACTGATAGCCCCAGGGTCTTCACGCCAAATGTTTGGTTGCAGCTTGAAGATTTTACATATGTTGGATCGAATCCTTCCATTAGCCATTTGGTAAACTGCGCCACCTGCAGCTTCTCAGCCATAGTCTTTGTACTCGGAACGGACTTGGCTGACTGAAGTATCTTCGCCAACACAGGCTGCCGTGAATGTCTTGATCATCGACGTTTCCTTGTGAAATTGTACAGTTTCAAGTACGTGACCGAACCATCCAAGTTGGGGTTCGCAAGAAGGTTGTCTCCAGCTTTTTCAAATAGCCAAGCTTTTTCGCACAGGCGGATCGGAGGTGTGTGCAGGCCTACTGGTAAACAAATTGAACAGAGCCAAAGCACAATCTATTCTCCAGGACTCGGTGATCCTCTTGTCGGTAAACAAATTGAACGGAGCCAAAGCACAATCTATTCTCCAGGACTTGGTGACCCTCTTGCTTCCTTGCGTGGCACGGCGAATCACCCGGCCTAGATAACAATTTCCGGGCTTTAAGCCCAGCGATACAGGAGTCTGTAGCCCCCTCCCCCTGTCAAGCAGTCTGAGTCACTCAGTGAGTGAAGTAATACCGTACAACCGCATTTCTAATAATTTATCTTCGTGATGAATCCCAAGATCGGTTCGAGCAAAGAATCGAGATTGGCTCTCGTCCGAGCGCAAAGACATACGAACACGTTACAAAAATCTAATTCTCGAGCCTCAAAACTAGGGTTGTTATTTAGTTGATTAAATACTTAAATAGCAGTTAAATGCAGATAAATAGCGATTAAATACGGATTAAATACTTTTGGAGTGGACGCAAATGGAGCAATCATTTTCGTGCACTCTAGAATTATTTACGATGATGCCCGCACCGATAGAGCCGCAATAAGTGCTCAGAACCCCCCCCCCTGTCGGGCAGGCCGACATCAAGCACTGCCCGTTCAAGCTGACGTCAGGCCCCGGCGGCAAGTCAGGCACAGTGCAAGTGGGAGACCAAGACGTGTCAGCCGAGGAGATCTCGTTCATGGTGTTGATTAAGACTCACTAGGTGGCAGAGGCCTTCATTGGCAAGGAAGTGAAGAACGCCGTCATCACAGTGCCGGTCTAATTCGACGACTCACACTAAGAACACCAGTGCCATCCCCAGCCTTAACATGCTGCGTATCCGACGGCCACCACAACCGTGAAAAATATAGGTGATTTTTAATTGAGAAGCAAACCATACATGGATAGATGACGTGGGTGGAGTGAAGCCTCTGCTGCAAATAGGACCAGATTTCACGTTGACGCATTGCGCATGCTGCAGCACTCTACCCCCTTCAGTGGAGTTCTGCGTCCCTGTGTGGCACAGAATTTTGGACCTCCGCTTGCCTCCAAGAAGCTCATAATTACATAAGTAGACCGTCAGACAGCCGAGTATTTAACGATATTTAACTCTCATTCGTTAAATACGTATTTAACTGTAGTTAAGTATAAAACTATTTTACAACTCTACTCAAAACCATTTCAGTTTGATGGTTAGTACCCACTCCAGAAGGAAACCAAGTACAATTTGCGGTCCACACTTTCCAGTGATCAAACATCCGGTGCGGTTGAAAGCATGCTCGTGAAGTTATATAATACCTATGGCACACTCTGCAAGTCGCTGTCCAACCCTCAGATTGTCAAAAGCTCAAGAATGACTATTAAGTCTAAGCGCACCATGCGTCTTCACCAAGTCGGTGTTCTGGCCGTGGTTGCTCTTCTCGCATGTGTCGACGTTGTTTCAGCAACTACCACCTCGAAAATCAAAGCTCACAATTTCGAGGCGGTAAAACGTTCCCTCACTGAAAACCGGAACGACGTTCTGCCCACGAGACTGCTGAGGACGAATGATCTTTTGAACGGCAACGATGCCGAGGAGAGGGTCTTTGGCTTTGGAAAAGTTTTGGAAGCGATTAGTTCCGCGAAATCCAAGATCAAGATGAACCAGAATATCCGAACCTGGTTGAAGCAGGGGAAGGATGCTGACGGCGCTTTCAAGCTGCTTCAGTTAGATGACAAGCTCGGTCACGTACTCTCCAGCAAAAATATTGAGTATTGGTCCAAGTTCATCTCCATGTACAACTCTAAGAACCGTGGCAATCAAGTGTCGATGATCGATCTGCTTACTGCCCGCTTCGGAGAAGCTGCTGTGTCCAAGATGCTCGTTTCGGCAAAATACGTGACGAGTACAGAGAAATTGGCGACAAAGCTGCAGAGTGCCCAGGTGGCTGGCTGGATCAACACGGGGAAATCTCCGGGCACAGTGTTTCATATCCTGAAGCTTGAGAACCCGAAAATCAATCCCCTTGTCAGCCACAATTTGGATGCGTTCATCAACTACTTAAGCGTGTTTAACCACCGAAACCCTGAAAAGGAAACAACGCTGCTCCAGGTATTTACGAAAGCTTATGGTGGCGAGAAGAAGCTGGTGGATTGGCTTCTGGCCGCGAAGCGTTTGCCGGAGGCTGCTGTCAAGGGCGACAAACTGGAGGCTGCACTGTTCATGGAGTGGTTCAAGAGAAATTTATCGACTGACATAGTTTCGAAAGATGTCTTGGTTTACACCAGCAGTAATTGGTACGCGGCTTCCAGCTTTCTGGACCGCTATAATCAATTCCGCACGAACGAACTGGCAAAGGTTCGCAATGCAGTGCAGTAAGCTCTAGGCATGTATGACTGTGTAACGAATCTTTGAGGCGCATGAAGGGCTAAAATTGATTCGTACATTAAAAAATGTAGAGATCGTCTTAGACTTGTTGTACATTTTTCGAGACACTTAACCCTTTCGCGAGTCGCAGGGATCAACTATAGTATAGAGAGTTAGGTGATTCTAATCTAAAAGGGCGCATTTTGCGCCCTTTTAGTACGTAAAATAGAAAGGACGTGCAAACGAATCACTGGAGGTGGCGAAAACTGGCCTAAATGGGCGCATTTCGCGCCATTTTAGAATTGCTGCTGATTAGTCAATATTAGAGATGAGCGTGTCTGATACACCGCTGATTGGACAAAACAAATCGGTACATCGTACCGACCCAGAAATTTTTGAGGTGGGATCCTCTTTTATGGCCGATGACGCGCTGCCGCACCTGCAGGCTGCGTGCGCATCACCAGTCTGCTCAGTGGGGCTTAAAGCCCCTCCCTGCGGCTTTATTTTCAATTCCGATTTGCAAAATAAAGCCGCTCCTTGAAGGAGTCCTTCGCCAGCGTCTATACAGTCGTATACATGTCTTTCGGAAGTTCTTATACGTATATTTTGAACCCAGTCGAACAAACGCAGACAGAAGTACTGTGGTGTAGGTAAACTCATATTTTGGTTGCCCTATATTAGAGCTGTCTAGGCTAGGTCAGGAGGCACGCAACGACCCAAAGGGTGTGCGCACTTAGCTGTAACCGCACCTAGCTGGAAGTGCGAACTTAACTGACAAGCCAAGATACAGCGAGCGCCAAGGCTCAGCGAGCACCGGGGCTCGGCGAGCGGCAGGATCCAGCGAGTATATGCCGTTTGCGAGTTATTCCAGCTTGGCGAGAATAAATCAGGGGGCTGAGCGAAGAGTCGCAGGGAGATCTGTAACGACTCCATTTCATTAGGTATTTGTATAGGATCGATAGGAGACCGAAGGGGAGACCGAAGGGACTCCCCGACGGCACAGAGATAACAGAACAAACAGAGAAGAATCTTCTAAGCCAAAGAACAGCGTACACTTTTCCGGTAAGTCCCTGCGCGGGCTGGATTATGTCTGCCGTCGTTCCCCGAGAGGCATAGCTTGTAGGGGAATCGACTGGTAGCGCCAAGAGATCAAGGTCGGCCCGGGGTGGGCACTTCTCGCTACCAGCGAAGACAAAGCCTCGTCGAATCGACGAGCCGGTGGGTCTGCACAACCCAGGACACCGTAATCTTCTAGCTGAGCGTACTCTGCGCTCGGTGACCTGTAAAGCGCTCGCGCGCCGACGTCCATCCTTTGGTGGAGGTCACAGAGTTTGAGGAACGGAGGCTGCCCCGCTCAGGCGAGCCTCTGGAGCTATTTGGAGCTTGGTACCCAGCGAGAGCGAAGCCTCAACTGAACCCGGCTGGGCCGAACCGCAAAGGGAACCAACACCCTGCGCAAGCCCAACATCGCCGACCTGACTCACCGAATGGTTGTGTTGTTGCGTGGAAGCCGCACTAACGAAGTTTTTTTTTGTGATTCACAACACCACAGTACACTCGTGCTGACGAAGCACCTCGTCACTAGGATCGGACACCAAGTATGGCACCCCGCGGCCGCCCTCAAGGTTATCACAGACAACAGTTTGTAGATACGGGCTTACCTGGGATGGGCGACAGAAAGCTCCTTGTGTGTATTCATTGCAGGGAAGCATTCAAGGACACTCGCAGGGCCGATCGTCCAGCCAAGCCAACAATGGTTGCGGCGCGTTCAACTAATTATCCGAAGCACCTGAATGTGTGCAAGTTCTTCAAAGAGGCTGTCACCTCTGGCAAAGTTAGGCCACCACACGTCGAGGATACTACAACTATCGCTAGCTTCTTTCAGCTAGCTCCCCCATCGATTCTGCACAGCCAATGCGACCTCGAAGCACCTCCGGATCCACGCACGCTGCCGATTCGCACTCCAGCCATTTCTCGTCGACCAGCTCCGACAAGCGACAACGATGGATGCGAGACTACTACGACAATGTTTTCAGCGAGGAAGATCAGGCTGAATTCGAGCGGTTGCTCGTTCAATTTCAAGCAGATAATAATCTGTCGAATCGGTTTGTAGAAGAATGTCAACTCGACGACTATTTGTATTCCCGAATAGAGCCTGTGCCAAGGCTCTCCCGAATCGGGCAAGTCTTGGGGGTCGTATCTTGGATTGCCACAGTTTCCAGAATGAAATTGACCAACTTCAAGCTCTGCGTAGTCGACTACAGTACACCAAAGGTCGAGTAAATTTTCTTTCAGATGTATGGATGAATATTGCCAAGGCCCACTTGCTGGGGTGCCAGCTTGGATTGGATGGAATTATTTCGAGCTACGGACTGTTTCCAACTGGGTCAAGACATGATGGCCTTGCTATAGCTGAACAAATGGAGAAGGTGATGAAAGAAATGGAGGCAAAGGGATGGAATATTGGGGCTGTTGTTACGGATAATGCTGGCCAGTGTGATCGTACCAGACGTATCTTAGCACTTCGTAGGCCCGGTATTGCATACCTTCACTGTTTTGCGCACGACTGCAACAACTTGGTAAAGTCGGTGTTGAACGCGTCGTACCGTAGGTTAACCAAGCTGGTGTCAACGGCAACGGTGATCTTGAACCAGTCGTCATCGAAGTGGCTACCCCGAGCAAAATCGGTAGTAGCAACAATGTACGGGGCGCCTCTGGGTTTTATTAACCTGTGTGAAACTCGATGGAACAGCATGCAGGGGTGCTTTGCATCTCTTTTGCGTGTGCGAAGTGCTTTGGAGCAGTTTTCAATGGATTACAGCTCTGATCCGGAGTTTCCGGATTCACTCTCCACTTTTAAAGAGCCAACGTTTTGGCATCAATTAGCGTCCGCTGAGGAGGTGATCCGCCCTCTCTCAAACGCTTCGTACAAGTTGCAGCGTGATGAAAACACGCTTGCGGGCGTAGTGGGTTCCTATCGAGACATCTTCCGTGGGTTTTAGGAAATTTAGACAATATGGAATTGGTATCGATTGTGGAAAAAAATGGGAGCGGTGTGAGCAACCCTTAATGCTGCTTGCTCTTTTCCTGCATCCTCGACATGTTTGCCTTGCTCGAGCGATTATGGATGCCTCACCGAATCTTCGTCTGTACGAGAAAATATGTGGTTATGGCGTTTACTATTATCGGAGATACTTTGGTACAAACGATGTTGGAGACTTAGCGCGTGAGATGCATCTCTGGAAGCATGGTCGCCTGTTTGAGAACCCAAGCTTATGCCGTTTTACAGGTGACGTTGGTGAGTTTTGGATCTGTGCGGCAGGCATTAAATTTCGTTGTAAACTCCCAAAATTAGCTGCGGTCATTCTGTCTATTGCTGTAAACACAGCAACCTGCGAGAGATACTTCAGCGAGCTTGGTGCCATCCATACTGCAATCAAGAACAGGATGGACCCTGATAAACCTCGAAACCTTTCTGTTGTTCGTAAAGCTGTTCGGGAGCTTGATGCAGCTGGAAATGGTCGAAAAAAGCGCGCCGAGCTCAAGCGTATTGTAGATCCCACAGAGAGAAAAATTGTTGGTAACTGTGCGGTTCCTCCTGTTGTAACTATCACTGAGATCGAAGAAGGACACGTGATCGCAGACCAAGACGTGCCAGACCCAGATACTCTAGAGTACTGGCAAGATATCTTTGATGTCCTTGAGGATGAGGAAAATTTGACAAACGACGACGATATCAATGAAGAATCACAGACACCAGAAGCGTCGGAACTACCCTCCCTATTCGCACGAGATAGTAATGGCGGTGTATGTAGTGAGGACTTGCAGACAGCTGAAAAGTCGGAACTACAAAACCAAGAAACGAGCCAAAACGTATTCGGTGGTACCGACGAAGAAATACCCCAGCCCGACACAACAGCATTCCCCCGTTACAAAACTAAGAGCTTTCCTCTTGAGAAGAAGCTGGTAGGTATTCGAGGGCAGAAGTTTAGACTTCAGACGCTTTTTGCCAGTGATAACACATTCGGATTGAGACCGTACACGGAGTACGAAGTACAAGTAGATAATTTCTGAAGATGCGGTAGACCCGTCAAAGATCCCGTTGCCTCAGACGCCCAGGAAGCGGGCCGGCGAGAACACCGAGGTTGGATTGTTCGCAACCAGGGTGTGGTTTCGCCGTACTTCCAAGACTCGCACATGGTGACACCGAGGTCTGCGAGCCGTACTGAACGTCTTACGAGATCGACCGAGGACACCCAGGTTACGCCGACTACGAGGCGAGGTGTCGGTCGGTCGACCAACAAGCGCTATGATCTTCGAGAAGACTCGTCCGACAGTGAGGGCGAGCTATTTCATGTTGACGACTTCGGTGGAGACCTGGCTGGTGCGTGGGCTCACCAAATCCGCGAGCTGAGTGCCATGGAGAGCGAAAGCTCGAAGCCGAGGCTTGAAATCGCCACGCACCTTCCACTCGGCAACATCAAGCCGTATTACGGACTCCGCGACAAGAGCGAGAAGTCAATGCAGTGGCTCCGAGCCTTCATTTACGAGATGAAGGGGACACACACACCACCCAACGAGTGGTGCATGGCGTTCGAGCTTAGCCTCCAAGAGGGTGCTCTTCATTGGTATCGACAGCTCCCACACAAGATGACACGCACATGGAAGTTGCTAAGCGACGCGTTCATCAAGTACTATTGCTCGCGGTTCAGCCAGTCGGCAAAGGCTCGTTACTACTCAGCGAAGCGAGAGGACACCGAACAGGTATGCGACTACCTCAACCGGCTGAACGGCTACGCTCGCAACGCCGGGGTGCAGTTCGAGAACGGGGGGCGCGACGCCAAAGACCACGTGGAACATTTTCTGGATACATGCGACGACCGAGGTTTGGAAGACCGCCTGTGTCATGTCCGGGTCAAGGACATCCACGACCTTGAAGACATGGTTAATGACATCCTCCGTCGCCGAGACCGAAAAAAGGGACGCGAACACTCGGTCCGCCGTTCCCGGAGCCATGACGACGGTCGCCGACGAGAAAACGGGCGCACCGAGGACTCTAGAGACGGTTATCGTCGTGACCGACGCCACCGAGAAGATTACCGCCGCCGCAACGAGTCGCAATATCGACCCAGAGTCACACTCGCGGACGCCTTTACCGACATTGTTGCCGCGTTGGACGTGGACAGCTCGGCCGGGGTCCGACCGAACCGTTTGAATATACGCAACTGTGGTTACGGCGACACCGAAGATTACACCGGTGGAGACCGCTACGAAGACGACCGTCGATACTCGGACGAGTATTCGGACGGGTGCGAATCTACCGAGGATCACGACCGCGGGCATGTTGCCGCCGCCAACGATGGCGAGCGTCGCGCAGCCGCGGAAGGAACTCTCGCTCTAGCAGACAACCGTCGTTCGAGGAGTGGGGATGACCAACGTCCCTACGAACGAGACGACCGACACCGCGGACAAGACGGGCGCGACGGTCGACGCCAATACGGTCCATGTGCAGCCTGTGGCGGCCTTACCCATTCAGCGCACTACTGCTTTAAGCGTTGCAAACTGTGCAAGCAGGTGCACGATGCTGGGAAGTGTGAAGCATTCCTCGAGCTCGCTAAACTCCTGCGAGCGAAGACTGAGAGGAAGGATCTCTCTCCTGAGCTACAAGAACACGTTTATGGGAGTCATTTAAAACTAGGCAGTCCGCCAACTGAAACTGGGTTGTTCCCTATCGGGCTGCCACAGTTAGCCGAACCTGCACTTGACGCGGACTATTTGTTCGTGTTTGCGGATGCGTGCAAACGCCCTGATGACTTTGGAAACGAATGTGTGAAACCGATGGAAAATGAAAAGGAGAGAGGCGCAAGCCTCGGTGGGAGTGAAGTGAATGGAAGGAATGTAGAAGCAGACGATGTGGAGCTGACCGAGGCGTCAATCGCTAGTGCAGCCCGGATCGACGGGTCGACCCGAGACCTCGGTCTGGCAATAAAATTACTGTCGGGCGAGAGAATGGGGTCCCGACCACGGCAGAAGTCTGGAAGTGAGGGGCATTATCCCTGGTGTGATGGAGACTAGCAGACGAGCACTCGTTAAGATCACTTTGGGGTGGGAGCGAGTGTATGAGTTCAAAGTGTGGATCATGAACCACAGTGCCGGAGTAGACGTTGTCCTTGGTACAGATTTCATGATACCGGCCGGAGTCCGGCTGGACTTGTTCCACGGTATAGCACGACTCCGGGACGAGGTTATGGTGCCTCTGATCAAGTCCCAAAGTGCCGCGGACGAAGAACCGTATGGAATGCAAGGTGTGGGAGGACCAACCGAGGATTTGCATATTCACGGACGCGAGTGGCGAGAATTCAAGCTGCCGCGCAATTGGCCGCCTTTGAGCACTCACGAAGTTTGGCTTCGGCGGACGGAGAAGTTGGTTTCCACCGTAGCGAGGTTTCGACGGGGGCAGCCGACGTGGATACGGCTGACGAACGTGTCACCGAGGGTTGCTCAGTGTTCCAAACACGACCCTGTTGCACTCTGGGTACCGGGAGGAGAACTTCCCCGCGGAACTGGATACGCCCGGATTGACTCCGGCAAGTATGAAGAATGACAAGTTCTCGCCTATGCCGAAAGTCGAGACGAGAGTTTTTTCAGGCACGAGCGAAAGCTTTACGAGCGTTGGTTAGCGGAACAACCACCTGCCGTAGAACGCCGCGACTACCCGACGCCTCCCGAGATCCTTGCCAGGTCGTCCGAGGGTTCAGACCCATTGGATGAGGGCCAAGTGATGTGCGCTGACCAAGGAAGCTCGGAGGCAGCGGCTGGTGACAGCCGACACCACACGGAGGCGACTTCTGGGTCAACCGAGGCCTCTGACGAGGCAGAGATGGGCGATGGAGGACCAAGCAGAGGTGACGTGACCACGCCGGAGCACACCGACGATTCGGAGAACCAATTGGAGGCCGCCTATGTGGCGATAATGCATGACATTGCCACTGGAGTTGTCTCCGATGATGGCGGTGAAGATGGGGATACGTCCGAGCATTCAGCGAACGACATTGAGCTCACAGACTACGCCCAAGAGCTGGCTTTCCTGCCCGATCTGACCGAGGTCTCTGAAACCGTGTTACTTTATTCTGGACCGAACGTTCAGAACAAGGACGCAGACGCTCGTCAGCAACAGAACCTCGTTGACGTGTTGAAACGCCACGAGGGAATCATGATCTCAAGCGGGAATGCTCTGCCAGCGTATGGCGTAGTGTGTGATATCGACGTCCAGGGGCATACACCCATCAAACGACCCCACTCCGTCACATCCGGAAGCTGTACGAGCTTCTGAAGGGTTTGCTGAAGGCTGGCCTAATTGCGTTCTCGGACAGCCCATGGGCGTCACCTATTGTGATTGCTCTCAAGAAGAACGGCGTTGATATCCGTCTGTGCATTGATTATAAGATGGTGAACGCAATCACCGCAATCATGGAGTATGCAATGCCGCTTGTGGATGCTTTCCTGACAGACATCGAGGCCTACCTATGGTTCTGTTCGTTGGATGCGGCCAGTGGATTCTGGGATATCATGATGACGATGAGAGCTCGTAAGATCTCAGCTTTCATCTGTTACATGGGGCATTTCGAATGGCTCCGTATGCCGTTTGGTTTGAAGAACGCCCCGATGATCTACCAGCGGATGATCGACAACGTGCTGTGGGGATTTGTCCAACCGAAAGGTGGATGGATACACTTCTCGGAGCTCATGCGTGCAGCCGAGGAGAAGGCCAAGGCCACTCGGTCTGTAGTGACCGACGTTTCCCTACGACAATCCGAGATCCCGACAGCCCGCCCGGCGAAGTTCGAAGCCGACCGAGAGTCCTCGGTCACTATGGATGCAATAACACAGCTGGTGAATAGTCCTATTGCGGACACGTTCTCGACCGGGGAGCCAGACGAGTCCTCGTTGATACCCGTGTTCGATCGGCGATCATTTGTGGACAATATTTGTTTCGGCTCCGAGACTTTCGATGGTTGTCTGGAGACACTGGACCGGTTGCTTCAGCGGTTTGCGGAGTGTCGAGTCAGCGTGAGCTTCACGAAGAGTATTTTTGTACAATCACGGGTTGAATTTTTGTCACGTGAAGTCTCGGCCGAGGGTATCAGAGCCGATCCCAAGAAGGTCAAGACAGCGTCAGAACTGCCGTTCCCAACCTCGAAGAAAGGAATGGAGTCTTTTCTAGGCGCACACAACTATTACAGCCGATTAATCCAGGATTTCGCTGTGTATGGAGCAGCGTTATACCAGTTGACGGATGAAGACTGCTCACCGAGGGGTGACCTGACGGTGGCCAAACGCAGCTTTGCAACGGTTCAACAGAAGGTTGCGGATCCGCCGATCCTACGACATTTCGACCGAGACACATCATGCTGTTTGCAACTGAGTGGGCTTTGAGCTCCACGTTGATGCAAGAGCATGGAGGTCTATTGCACCCTGTTCGATTCTGTGGCCGCGTCCTGAAAAACGCCGAAATGAACTACCACCCAGCTAAGAAGGAGGTATTGGCCCTTCTCTTAGTGCTGAAGGTGTGCTACACGCAGCTGGTCGGTGGGCTATCCAGGATTACACGCGATTCTCAACGCTCGACTGGGTGCATCGATCGAAATCACTGTTCGGTCGAGCGACCCAATTCGCGGTGATGCTTTCTCCGTGGCACTTAGTGATGCACCGAGTCAAGGAACGCGATTGTTCTTTCACCCAGCTTCTACAAGCTGGCCTAACAAGCTTCGTTGAGCTGGAAGACTGTCACGGATTCATACAACAAAGGACGAGCGATTGACTAGAATAGTGAGTCCGTGGAATGTGTTAGCAGCAAGAACATTGGGTCGCACCCATATACCTTTTCGTCAATGGATTGACCAATAATGAGATGAAGAAGGCCATCCAGCGTAAGCAACCTGATAGTCTGACTGCAGCAATTCGAGAAGATTTCCTGGAACGGGGCGTGCTGGAAAAGTCAACAGCGACTCAGCACGGAGATAGTGTGTCGGGAAAAAAGGGTCGTGGAACTGGAGCAAAGCAGGCTCGAGGTGGCGCTGTATTCAAAACGAACCAGAGCGCGCCACCGCATGGTAACAAACCAACCACCACTCTTTGTCCTCACTGTCGCAGAGGCATGCATCATGTCGATGACTGCTGGGTGTTACACCCCGACAAGAAGCCGCGTCAATTGCAGCACAAACAACAACTGCAACAAATTCACGCCATGTTGGAGACGTTAATGGTCGGAAACAAGCAATTGTGCTCGTCGACGGCTACTGAGCAGTCAAACTAATCCGTCCACCGGAGGTCGAGCACTCTGGTGGGCATAATGGCGAGCTGCTCGACGATGTAAATGTTTTGGAGTCTGCATTTCGTGATGTAAAACTCTGTGATCGCAAAAACATGAACAACACAGAAAAAGAATTGAGTGTCCGTGAATATTTCTGCTTGTTGCATACGAGGAGTACTGTGCACTGTTTGTCTGAGGACATTTGCATCCTGAACTCCAATTTTATCGATAGTGGAGCTACCATGGATGGTGTCAGCCCTGAATTCTGCACAGCTAATGGTTTGAGGGATAACGTGGTTGATCATAACGAGCCAATGGAAATCACGCTCGCTGCAAAGCAGGCGTTGACTGTTCCAACCAAGACGGTTAGGCTCGCACTATACATGGAAGACTTCAAGCCGTATGTGAATGATTTCCTGATCATGGACGTGCCAGAGAACCAGGATATACCCGTGGTTAAAAACAAATAATCCCGATATTGATTGGGTAGAGGAGCGTATACGTTCGCGAGTGCAGTCGGATGACCCGGAAGCAGCACCCAAGACCAAAAAGAAAGTGAAACAGACAAAACAAAAAGTGAAAACACCCCATAAGCCAAGGCAACCAGCAGTGAAGGTTGGAGGAGAGCGACAACCTGTGTCTCCGGTACGCTCGAAGGAGAGTGTTGATAGTCTCTCCACATGTGGATATTTTTCTATGCAGAGTGGAACGACAAAGTACATCAGCGGTAAACAATTTAGGCGTATGCTAAAAAAAAAGCCGCAGGATATTGAGAGTGTTTTTGTGATTCGGCCGAAAACGGAAAAGGAAAGTGGAGAAAAGTATCAGGGGTTTATCGATATTGAAGCTTACCGTGATCACCCAGTTTATCCTGTACTGCTGCGACACAAATTAGTATTCCAGCAGAAATTGCCCTCATGTCTACCACCTCGCGAGCATGGCGAACATGAAATTGAGGTTGATACCAAGGAAGCCATCTTCCGACGTCAGTGGCGACTATCCCCAGCTCAAGAAAAAGCGATCATGGACTGGGTAGCTGAAATGCTAGCTGCCGGACTGATTCGGCCTTCAATGTCGCCACACGGCGCGCCCACTTTCTGTGTTAAGAAACCAGTGGGGTGGCGCATCGTGCATGACTACCGTGCTCTCAATACGCAAACCATTCGAAGGACCTTACCTATGCCTAGGAAAGAAAAGATTATCGATAAAATGCAAGGTGGATACTGGTTTTCTTGCATGGACTTCCTCAGTGGCTATTACCAGTTTCGAGTGCGCGATTCTGATGTGCCTTTTACGGCGTTTCAAGCACCGGATGGAGCCTACGAATATTGAGTACTTCCGATGGGACTTTCAAACGCTCCGGCGACTTTCAATGCTGGAGTTCGCCGTGTGTTGGCAGATTTGAGTGATATTTGTCAGTCTTATTTTGATGACATCTACATCAGCACTAAATCAACAAGCCTCGGAAAACATTTGGAAGCACTGGATCGGGTACTAACTCGTCTTGAAAAACATCACTTTTTCGTGAAGCTTAGCAAGTGTGTGTTTTGTGTCGACGAGATACCGTGTCTGGGAGACTATGCAGGCAGGAATGGGGTGCGGATTGACCCTTCGAAGGTTAAAATCTTGCGAGATTGGCCACTGCCCCGTACCCGGAACGAACTGCAGTCGTTCTTGGACACGGCGGTGTACGTGCAAAGATTTTGTCGAGATTTCGCGAGTAATGCTGCTCCACTGTTTGATCTCTTAAAGGGCCATGGTAAACCCAAAATCGAGTGGACTACTACACTTCGCACCCACTTTGACTCGCTCAAAGCAAAGATCAGCTGTACTCCTGTCCTAGGAATACAGGACTTCGATCGTCCTTTCCATCTACGAATGGATGCAAGTGATTATGCAGTTGGTGGAGTCATCTTTCAAGAGGAGGGCGAGGGTGACGAAAGAGTGGAGAGACCTGTAGCTTTCGGCGGACGGAAATACAAAGCTGCGGAGAAAAATTATTCGATTCGGGAGAAAGAACTTTTAGCGATCGTGTTTGGTCTACGTCTATGGCGCATTTACCTGCTTGATAAACCATTTATCGTAGAGACAGACCGTCGTTCTCTGGAGACGCTGTTCTCTCAGAAAACAATTTCGCGACGAGTGGCTCGCTGGTATGACGAATTGAGCGAATACCCAATAAACTTCAGATACATACCAGGAAAAGATAACATAGTAGCGGATGGGATTTCACGCCGACCGGATTTCATGACCGAGGAGCAAGTGGCGCTTGCTGCTATAAGCAGTCGACAGCAAGTTAAGCAGCGAATAAAATCAGATATTGTAAGTCTGGTGAACGAAGCTGTGAGTCGATGCAGTGAAGATCCTTTTACGGCATCACTACTGGAGCATCTGAGTGGAGATGGAGCACAAGATAAGCAGCCAGTACGTAATCTGGATCGGTACACCTTGGATAACAGTAAGCTTTTCTTCCAGGCTCCTAGCGATGAGCGTCCAAGGCTTGTGTTGCCTAATATTCAAGAGATTATTGAAGCCATACTGTTCGAGTTTCATGATGCTAAGTGTTATGGACACCCAGGAGTGGAGAGAACGCTGCGTCATGTCGAAAAATAATACTACTGGAGGTATATGGAGCGAACTATCCTCTCCTATGTGCGGTCATGTGAAGTTTGCCAGAGAACAAAGGGTCGAAATACCAAGACCCCAGGATTGTTGCGCTCGCATCCGATTCCAACAGCGAGGTGGACGCACCTTGCCATGGATTTCATTGTGGCACTTCCGGAGACGAAAGCAGGGTTTGATTCGAGTATGGTTGTGATCGATCGTTTAACAAAGCGTTCACACTTTGTGCCGACCACCACAATTGCAACGGCATTGGAGACTGCCAAATTGTATCGTGGCAGAGTATTTGTGCTCCATGGTTTGCCAGAAGAAATTTTGTCTGATCGGGATTCGAAGTTTACGTCTTCGATCTGGACGAACCTGTGTGATGTGCTGGGTACTCGCCAGAAACTGACCGCTGCCTTTCGACGACAGGTAAATGGTGTGACTGAGCGTGTTAATCAGACTATTGAAAATTACCTACGGGCCTTTAGCAATAGCAACAGCGATGATTGGGATGCGTTGTTGGCATTGGCGGAGTTCGCTTATAATTCGCGTTACCAAGCCTCCATTAGCATGTCACCTTTCGAGGCAGACTTGGGATATCTGCCTGTGACACCGGCTTGGTGGCAATCATTACAACGAAGCAGCACATTAACTGGTGGCGCAGCCCAGACACTTAGTGAAGGGTTTGTGGAGTAACAGAAGGACATCTTAGCAAAAGCAAGGCGAGATTTGCAATCGTCACAAGACCGAATGAACCATTTCTACGATAAAAATCGACCTGTTCAGCAGTTTGCGATTGGAGATCGTGTGTTGTTGTCGACAACCAACTTGGCTTCATTTCATGCTGGCACCACGAAGAGAAAATTAGGGCCAAAATGGATTGGACCATACAAAGTGTCAGAGCAAATCGGCCATGACGACTACCGACTGGAGCTTCCAACCCGAGTCAAATTTCACCCAGTGTTCCACACGTCCATGCTTAAGCTGTACATCAGAAGTGATAGGCCCGAACAGGAAATTTTCAAGGTTCGCCTGCCTGATGGAACCGAAGGAGAGCTGGTTGAGGATATCGTTGGCTTTCGCCGTCGCAAAGGAAAACCTGAATACAAAGTCAAGTGGCTAGGACAATCGCGCCTCACATGGGAGCCTTTGGACAATTTGCAATACGTTCTCGACCTAGTAAACAACTACCACAATAACCAAGCTTCCAAGCAGACGAAGGAAAAGAAGAAAACAAGCACAGTAGCGAAGACACCTTTCGGAGGAGTGCATGTCACGGATTCATACAACAAAGGGCGAGCGATTGACTAAAATAGTGAGTCCGTGGAATGTGTCAGCAGCAAGAACATTGGGTCGCACCCATGGCAGGTGCCTTGAGGCAAGTTTCCGTGGCAAGAAAGATTAGGGACTTGACCAATGTCGGGCGTCGATTTTAGTTTGATGCAGCTTTAGTATTGAGAGACAGTAAGGGATGATAGATAGTGGCGCTGAAGTGCTGGCAAAGCAGGTCAGCCAGCTTCTCTCATTCCGGAATCAAACACGAGAAACTCAAGTGAGTTTTCCTTTGCTGCTTTGGCCAAGCAGCTTCGTGTGGATCTCCACGACCTCGACGAACTGAGCGAGAGGCTCCACGACACTACAAAACAACTTCAACTACCTGACTTCCTCTGCAAGTGCTACCAAATCGCATCTTTAGCCGAGCCCGGGCAGTGAGCTCAGCAAAAGTTGTGACAAAGACTCGTTGGCTCAGGTGACACCTACCACCCGAGGGTCACCGACTACTCGTATGGATCCCCACCTGCAATATGCATGCCTACCGAAGTCTTACGATGGATTGGTGATGTCGTTCGATGGCTCGGCGAAGACCAAGATGAACGGTGGTTACGGAAGTTGTTCGTGGATTCTGTGGAAATTGACGGAATGGACTGTAGTGATCGCTGCGAGTGCTTATCTCGAATATACTACTACGGTAAACCTCGCTGAGTATGTAGGAATGAACAACGGGGTCTCGGCTGCGCGAGCGCATGGAGCCGAGGCTTTGGTCATTGTGGGAGACTCGAGACTCGCAATCCAGAAATCCCTAGGGGTGATCACATGTCGTGAGTCGCTTATGACACAGCTGAACCGCCACAGAGAGCTCACATCGAAACCTCGGTCGGTACGGTACCTGCACGTGGTCTGTGACTTCAATGCGGTGGCCGACTCTCTAGCAAGCGAAGCGTTGGCAAACAAAGCGTCCACCATGGTGTCGACCGAGGCCAGGAAATCTGAATTGGTCGAGCTAAACCGGATCGGAGAAGTCATCTATGAACCCTCGGCAGAGGTCACGGTGGAAGACAAACCAGCGGTCAGCTTTGCTCGAGCCCAGGTGGTCCAGGACACGTCCCGCAGCAAACATTTTTTCGATTTTGTAAGGAATGAGCCAGGATTCCTAACGGCGACAACCAGGCAGCAAGCGAAAGCGAAGGAGAAACGTGTCCGGTTTGCTGACGAAGTCTCGGTAATCGGTCAGGGTGGTTCAAATCAACAAGAGGAATTGTGGAGAAGTGATCAGAAGTTTTGGAGATGGATTGATCGTTTCCGATGTGATGGACGCTGATGGAGGGATTGGGACCTGGGATGGGTGACACCAACGGTCGGACAGCTGGCTGGTGAATGTAAGGACCATCATTCCGATTTCGGCAATCTGATCGCAGTACCACATGGTGGGTACATGAGTTCCGACCAACCGATCAAGATCAACATGGGTACCGATCAACCAATCAACCGATCAGATCAACATGGGTACTGATCAACAGAGCAACCGATCAGGTCAACATGGGTACCGATCAACCGATCAGATCAACATGGGTACAGATCAACCGAACAGATCAACATGGGTACAGATCAACCGATCAAGATCAACATGGATACCGATCGGCCGATCACATTGACATGTACCATAAAGACCGGTACATCGGAGGTCCATGGGTGTCAGCAATCATAGGATACGCAAGCAGGATAGGGAGATAGGCACGTAGTTCTTAATGGATAAACAGAGAGAGATTTTCCTTGCAGCACGCAAGTGGTCTTCCGAATTCCGTGGAAGGAAGTATATTGGCCTACCCGACGACCGGACAACCACCCTAAGTGACTCAAGCGCGAACGTGGAAGCCCCTGGATAGCTTGGCCAGGTGCGCTCCCCTTCTCCCTCCAACCCAAGAAGACCCCGCCATAGGAGGCGGCAAGCATCGAAAAGGACCCCGTAAAGGACACACCCCGTGATCGATCACACACGATCGACACCCGAACCGACTGCTGCGTGAAGCATATCCGCGAAGCAGTCAACCCCCTACCCCTGAAGAGCCCTCAAGCTCCAGTTCTGCCCTGATCACCACTGACTTCCCTCGCGTGAGCATCGGAAGAGCGAAACCCGCCCAAGCCGTCGGGTACAGAAGGTGAGCTACAAGGTCAAGATCCGCCGGATCAACGGAGTACCCCCTCCGACAGTCGGCAGTCCGGGAAACCGCTGGTGAGTTGCGATCGCGTCAGCAATTTTCGCGATCCCGCTACTCCACAGTGGTGCGCGTGCCCGGATCTCTTGGCGACTCCGGATTTCACCGTGAGTCCGCAGAAGAAGAGGTGCAAGTGAAGATTGAACCAGGGGATCAAGCGTCATCGGAGATCGGATCGACGACGACGCCGCTGAATGAAGAAAGATCCGCGGATCGACAGAGTCCTGGGAGGAACTCTGTCGACGGACAAGAGATAGATCCGGATCCGGGTCTAGAAGAAAACCCTCAATTTCCTCCCCAGGTCCCTTCGGGGACCCCCGCAGATCTCGATGCAAATCGAGATCTGCAGAACGAAGACGAGAAGGTTAAACCTGACCCATATTCGTTCATTACTCCAGTAGCCCCAAGATCGATGCCGAAGAAGAAGAAGAGCAAGGCTACACGGAAGAAACTGAAAGCTCCGGAGTCGGAGGCCGAAGATCAGCGTAGGATGTCATTCGTCTGGAATGAAGACACGTCAGTTCTGGAAGTCGTCTACCACCAGAAGATCTTGCGCGAGTTCCTGACCCAAGATCCGGTAATGCGATGCATGAAGGTACGCCTGATCGAAGACCTGAAAGGCCCAGGGGCGAGACCGATCGAGGCGTCCAGCCCTTTGACGGCCGCAAAAGAGCTGCTGAAGGAAGCTGGTCTGGTAGCCAGAACATTCGAGGCGAATGATCTGTTCGATCTAGACCTAGCGGTAATCCGATCGGCAACACGAGAACTGTTTGAGAGATTGAGGCTCCTAGTAGGCGAGACTCCCCGGATTGACGCCCAAGCTCCGTCCGCTCCGGTCGGCAGCACGGAGGTCCAGACCGGATCTTCACATTACGCCTCAGCCACCTCAGCGGATGTCATTAGGGCCTTCTCGCGAGGTGCTGCTGCGATCGCGCATGAAGACGGAAGACCGAACGCCGAACATCGGAGATCGAGTGCTGACGACTACGGATCGGGGGCTGCGGATGGCCGATCGAGCGCAACCGACGGCAGACCAACCGAAAGTCCGATCGGGCCGTATCGACTCGATCCCCACCACGACTGCGCCAGCCGACGCAACGGACAAACTGGAGACCTACTTCCAGGCCGCCATGGCTCGTTTTCTGAAAGAGCAGCAAGTGGTAGCCGCATCGAAGGCACCAGATCGGGCGACGTACACTGGGGCTCAGGATGTCGACATGGAATCAGTCGGATCACAATGCCATCACCCGATCCCCTGGGAATACGATCCGGATGACTTGGAGACACCGAGTCCAGGGCGGGCTATGATGGCTACGGCTACTGCCGGATCGGGTGGGTCGTCTCTGATCCAACGCGTTCGAATTTCCGCAATCTCGGACCTGAAAGAGTTCACAAGTCGGGATCTGGACGAAGATCGCGCTAGATCCTGGATCAGCAAAGTCAAGTCAGCGTTCTTGCGGGACCAGGCACC
>JAHWLE010000256.1:0-29593 GCA_024679135.1 Phytophthora foliorum | reverse complement strand
ACCGTTGTTTCTTAGCACAAGCACAGCGCTAAACTATATCCTATCGACAGTTCGCTGGGGAAAGAAAACCATAGTACCAAGTTGCTACTTGAGCCAGGCATGTCTGAATGCGCGGTGTGAGCTAAATCACAAGCGCTATGAAGTCAGATACGGCCCTCGCATCCGTTGGAGGCTTCAGTTTGCTTGCTGGGTGGAATTGGCCTCAGAAACGGAGCATTGATCGAGAGCTGAAAGCACCCCCAGGCGAATGCCGAAGTAAAAGTTGCGGCGGCGTTGTAGTTGGGGGAAGAACTTATCCGGAAGTGGTTCAGCACCAAACCCAACAAGGCATTCCCCAGGGAAATCCCCTTGGTAGCCTGTGTTTGTTTCACCTTTCGCTCTTCGCTTCTGGCGAGGGGTCAGGTGCGTTGGGCTCATGTTGAACAGTACATTTCGAGTGGCCTTGTATAGTTCTTCGATAGGACCAGGAAACGGATTCAGGAGTGCCTTCCCATTCACGTACAAGAACTCGGGCGAGTTGTCCTCAACTGGCATGTACTGGATAATACTGCCGCAAAGGGAATCATTGTGCTTGATCATGTCCTCGTTTGTGGACGATGAAATGACACCAACCCCCCACGGTGAGAAGAAGTACTTTTGCTTGGCCAACTCGTACGAGAGCCAAAAGGTTTCCTTGTCGCCGAACGAGAAGTTGAGCACGAAGCGCTGCTCGGTAATAAGGAAAAGCATGATGTCCATGGCCTTGCCAGCTCGCGTTTTGTCGATAGCCACGAGAGACGAGTCCTGCTCGTGTATTGTCTGCCGCGTCCAAGCAAAAGACGTGTTCGGGTCAAGGTGCGCCGACGGGGAAAACCCAGGTTGCACACCGTACATGGTGTAGTTGAAATCACTCAGCAGCGCCTTTAGGTAATGCGTGTCGTTGAGGTCCTGGTTGAAATTCTCGCCGCCTGGGATGACTCGATCGTAGAAAAATACTGAGCCCGTCCGCTCGTAGCCTTCGGTAGTACGAATGATGGCCGGGTCTCGCATGAAAACGTCGTCTGTATCCACAAGGAGCACCTCCTTGAGGTCTGTGTGATACACTGCCAGCGGCTTGATCCACCAGTTGCGGAAGCGTTCGGCCATGTCTTCGGTCAAAATGCCACGCGTTACGAGATCCGAGCACACATCCACAACTTCGAGGTGCTCGTCCGCTCCGAGCAGCAACGAGATGGAGTCGTCCGACATTTCGTCGGGGAAGCAGTGGTAGACTTGGATGAGTTCCTGGTTACCGAGGCACCGGAGCTCTCGCACGAGTGAAAGTCCCATGGGGACCGCCTCGTCGTTCATGCACATGATGATACCTTTATCTCTGCTGTGCTCGCTTGCTTCCGTCCTCAAGGCAGTTTTGTCCCCCCAATTCAATCGATTGATCTTCGTCTCACCCCGTTGCTGTCGTCCCGAGGGCATTGTCACCACCATTTTCTGCTCCACCTGCAAGGAGGTCCCCACAGCAGAGTAGACGACAGCAACCAGCAGCAAAACAGGGAGAGCAAAATACCACACAGGTCTTTTCATCTTGCCACGCCCAGCTGGAGTTAAAGAGCGCCGAGAGTTCTCAATATCCGTCTCCTCGCCACGAGGAACACTAGATCCAAGGCGACTCACCAACATGCTGCGGTCCATGATCTTGCTGACAATGTGCGAAGGAATTGTGCGCCTTTATCGACTGCCGTTTACCAGCCTGTGACGTTGAAACCAACAGTAACGGACCCTGGGGGGGGAGGCACTGATGTTGATAACGGACGACTTCACTTTTGTTGGAATGTCTTCACTCCACCTTTCACTCCGTAAAGTGAGTTTCGTGAGAGCCCACGAAAGTTGCACGACAAATGCTGCGTCTAAAGTTTCAGCTATGGCGCTTGGGCTCATTTACTAAAAGGGGCCGGAAAGTCAATCGTGGACTCCTGGGCATCCTCATCGTGTCCGTCGGACTCATTTTCCTGGGGCTACAGTCGTCTATCGCTCCTCAAACCAAGTTCTTCCGTACTGCAGATGAGATTGCAGCAGAATCCACGACCCCCTTACCACCTCCGACGAGTGTCTTGCATCCGAACACGCGCGAGCAAGCTCCTTTGAATCCAGATATCGCGTTCACCATCCACACAACAAGGGGGAACTTCGACGAGTATTCCGAGTCCTTCCCACAGCATGGGAAAACCGAACCAGGACTTCACTACCGGATCGAAAACAACCAACTGCTTGATCAAGTGGGGAACCGCGAGAAAGACTCACTTCTGCTCATTACAGTCTTCAACGGAGCGAACTCCTGGGGTGCCAACCGCACCATGGCCGACTTTTTCTCTCTGGTTGGCTCGCAGAAGTTCCCGAAAGAGAAGATGTCTATTGCAATGCTGACGTCGTCAGGTTCCGAGTTCGAGAAGCTGAAAGAGACCTTCAGACGCCACATCCATCACTACGCCCAGCTCTCGGTCATTTTCCGCAACGATTTTGCTCCAGAAGGCTTGACTCGCGACAATCGCCACGACGATGATCTCCAGGCGAATCGCCGACGCATGATTGCTCGGTATCGGAACTACGCGCTGCTCTCGACTCTTGAGACTTGGCACCAGCACGTGGTGTGGCTAGATGCAGATATTTCGTCCATCCCAGCGGACTTACTTCCCAAGATGGCTCAATGTACGCATGGATCAAGTGTCAATCGTATCACGTGCATTGGACTAACTGGTACTGTTGCAATGTAGCTGGTCTGGATATTGTGCATCCGCTGTGCGCTTGGAAGATCAACCCCAACGGTGACTGGGGCGTTTATGATCGGAACGCGTGGGTGGGTCATCGCAAGGTTCGACCACCACAGGCCCAGGGGTTTGTGCCGGACTTGCTGAGCGCCAAGACCATGGGAGACCTCAACGCAGAAAGCGAGGAGATCGTTCCCCTGGATTCGGTCGGCGGCGCAATGCTCTACGTGCGCGCAGACGTTCATCGCCAAGGTGTCATCTTCCCAGCTCACTATGTCATCGGAAGTGAGTGGGGTGCCGAGGGATACGACGGCATCGAGACGGAAGGCATTTGCTACAGCGCCCATTTCTTAGGATTCAAGTGTTGGGGTATGCCCAAGGAAATCATCTTCCACTCCGAGTAAGTGGGAAATGATACCAAGTAGCAGATATTCTGATAAAAATGCCTAACATGTAAACCAAACGCACTATCGAGCTCGCGATGATGCCTCTCGACCGTCTTATCGGTTGTCTTCCGGTTCGATTGATTAATCCTGCTCGACGGTTACCGGAATGGGTAAATCGTGTAAACTCAGTTCGGATTAGAAAGAGGACGTTGCTTTGCTGGAGTTTGCCTTGACTTAAAGGCAATTCTCACGATCTACAATCCAAAGGCCTGCCAGATAACCCCTTACTCAGAAGTCAGCCTCATTTTCTCAGAGGTATGGCAGAATCATATCGACATGCTAATATTGTTGGTTGTCCGAGAACGCAGAGAAAATGGCAAGCGCATACGCTCCACCTTCAAATAGAGTATACACATGAAGCAACTATGCATTTTCACATAAACACACATCTTATCTTACCTCACCTCCCTTTTGTTAGCGATTGGGCTGATGCGATGGTGCGAATTGATCCGGAGTTTGCCAGCTATTCATAACTGGCGTCCTCACCTTTAAACTCGAAAAGCGCATGCCCACCTCCCTCTCACTCCTGTTTATTTCAGTCATCGCTCAAGCACTCAAGCCACTTCTCCTCTTACGGTGCCAAGCAGTTGTGTGTGGTGCTAGTCCTATTTTTCGCGGTGCAGCAACAGACTCAAGCAAATTCAAGCGCAAGTGGTAGTGGGTCTTCTTCGGCTGGAGGCGATGTTGGTGGTGGAGCTACCGGTAGTTGTAGCTCGGTAGACGGCACCCTCGTATGCTACGGTTGCATGGACGGCTACTGGGGAGCGGTGTGTGATAAGTTTTGCGAGACACCGGAACATTGCAGCATCGTGCGATGCGATCAAAGTAGCGGGACAGAAGTCGAATGCGTGTCATGCAAAAGCGGTTGGGAAGGGGATACGTGCGGGTCTTCGTCAACAGTTGATACACCGAAAGCAACTCCAAGCTGGACAAGGGAAACCCTCACTAGCGATGCGCGACCGACGAAGATGGTAGCTCTTTGGGTTCAAGTGATTCAAGTGTCCCTCATTACCTTTGGGATTTCTTGGTTGTATTGAGGCACGTTAGCATCTTTCTCCGCAAATCCTTGATGCCGACTCGAGCCTCACCGCAATGCATGCTTATAAATCAAAAGTGCTCTACTTTCGGGGTCTTGTCGCTATTTCCTGTCATGTCAGAATATGCTAACAACAAAATTGTATTTTCGCTTGTGAGGATCCCGGTATACGTGGTGACCATGGTTATGTTTATTTGTCGGCAAACGAATGAAGTAAGGTCGGTAGAAGCGACTGAGAACATGCCCGGAGCATGGGACTTGAAGCTAACACTTCTAGTGATCAGACGGTGTTTTCGAAAAAGCGTTCAAGTTTATAAAATATAAAATATTTATCCGCACAACGACTACTGATGTTCGCCGCGCTTCGGTGGTTCTAACTTGATATTTTCCGTCAAAACCTTCTGACGGTCGACGCGGGCGCTCATCGATTTGTCTCCAGCAAAACGAAAGCTCGGTTTTTCTTCACCATCGCCAATCTTGGCTTTGGGGCTGTTGGCGGAGCCAGGCGCGACATCAGGAGCTCTGACTACCTTTTGCACATCTTCGATCGTTGTTTTGGGACTATTAGCTGACCCAGGTGTGGCATCATCCGGAATGCTGGTTGGTTTTTGTCTGGCCGCAGGTTCAATCATTGTTGTGGAACTATTAGCGGAGTCAGGCGCGACATCATCCTCCGGAACGCTGGTTGGGTTTTGTCTATCCGTAGCTTCGATCATTGTTTTGGGGTTATTAGAGGCATCGATGCCCGACTCAATGCTAGCATCATCGAGCTTTCGGTCTGTTTGAGGGTAGATGGCGGCGGCTCCGACAGATTTCTTTTCTTCCTCCAGCCGAGATCGGTACACCAAATAGTAAAAGATCCGGCACATTAAAAATCGCCAAAGAACGAGACCAATCCCAGCAACTTCGGCAACCCCCCACCCGACAAGCAGTACGAGTTCGATATACCAATATCTGCGAGAGTCACCGTCATAATCATCGCCAATATCGCCTTTGCTCCAACTGCTGGCGTATAGGACCCCGTAGATCACAAGCCCGGCTGCTGTGAGAAGCGTAGCAGCCAGTTGTAGCTTCTGTCGTAGCGATCCCGTCTTAACTGAATTTACTGCAAGAGCACTCCCTTCCGATACAGCCAGCGAAAGCAGCATTGTTGCCAAGTATGCTTCATAGTACGCATAATTGTCTGCGTCAGTACAAGTGACAGCCATAGGCACTCCGTCGCACGTATCTTGAAAGTAAGAACAATCCTCTCTGTTGTACAAGAACGTGCCAAAGATGAATGCGAGCGAAATGGTGGGCAACTGCGCTCCCACGAACGCACCGAGCCGCATCCAGCGTGGACGTATGTTTGGCATCTTGCAGCAGGCGATAACTCCAAATAAATCCCTTTTGTCGCAGAAGTACTCGATGAAGCGCATGGGGGACCCATCTTCGAGAACGAACGACGCCAACACCACTGGCCTGGCACAACGATCCGAACCGCATTGAGACTGCAGACAAAGGAGGCATTCCACACTTGGTTACTCTTCTCGATCGAGGCACCGAAGACCAACAATACTACGCCGCGGGTGCGATCGGGAATTTAGCCAGCAATGCCGCTGTCCGACACCAGGTTACCCGTGCAGAGTGTATTACGCTTCTTGTTGCTCTTGTGCGCGATGGAAGTCCCCGACAAAAATGTGCTGCTGCACTTGCACTGGGGAATCTAAGCAGTGATATCGGGGCTAATCGTGACAAAATCGCACGGACAGGGGGCGTAGCTCCGCTTGTTCAACTAGTGGCGTCCGGAACGAACGATCAAAAATGTTATGCTGCTCTCGCCCTGGCGAACCTTGCGACCAAAAATGAGGCCAACCGCGCCGAACTCGCACGTATTGGAGCCAAGGCACCGCTACTGGTTCTTGCAAAATCGGGGACGCCTGACCAGAAAGCGTATGCATCGAAGGCTGCGAAGAAGCTTTCGGACGCGAAGGTGCGAAGGGCGAATTTACAAGTGCGTGTATTCAACACATTCATGAGGAAATGACTCTGATTCAGGTAGCATCCCATGCTGTTGTCAGAAGTTCAACACCTAGGAGGAAGTGTTGGTTGAGACTAAGCTTAGCATTAGATGACAACCTAACAAGAAGACTCGATACCTGATTCCCGGTGCTTAATGGACGGGGTTCTTGATGGTCCTCAAGCCAAAATATTCCGCTGTTATCACGGAGGCTGCCAAGGTGGCGCTGGGTGCCAGTTTGAAGTCATTCTCGAGCTATTAATAGCAACAACCTAATCTGTTCAAAACACACTCAAAACTCTCCCGCAAGCCAGAAAACACTCCGTTGTCCACACTTTGACGGTCACCCCTGCATCGCTGTAATCATTGACCAAAGGTGGCCTTTGAAAGTTTCAAAAAGCCCATTCCGTGGGTCACATCACCGGACAACGTAGACCAAGGCTTCCAACTCCGAAGTCGCTTTAGTCGACGGTCGTTCGCTCGTGTTGAGGACAAAGCAAAGGATTCCTCACGATCTGAACAAGGATTTGCGTTTGAACATCTGCACCGCTGTTTCTTCTCCGACGATGGTAAAGGCAACCGCATTTGCTCATTTCAGCAGTGTGCACGCGGTTTCAGTGATCCACGGCGGCCCCCCAGACACTGGGACTATGGACGACGACCTGATGGAAGCGCTCGGCTACTTCTCCGAAGAGGTGACCCACGTTTCGAGCTCTCCCGTCAATGTCGGGACCTCCATCCCCTCCAAGCTGGACGAGCAAGACGACGCCATGAACTCGATGCTGTTGTCACTGGGAATTCAACGACTACTGCCCTCGGACGAACAAGACAAAGTCATGCCGATACCTCAGCAAAGCAATCCAGACTCCAGTTCTCCAGTCCGACAACAAGAGAAACACTCGTGTCCAACGAAAATTGACAGGCGGTTAAAGCCCTACTCGACGGCAAAGCGGCGCAATCGGAAGCGACCAAAGCACGAGCTCGACTACTTGCGCGCCAAGGTGCTTGAGCTGCAGGAAGAGTTGGAAGGACTGAGCAAAACGGATGTGGAATCACCAAGCACCGGCGACCAGCAATTGGCACTTGCAACGGTTGATATGAACGCAGAGCTGTCGAGTTGGAAGGCGGTAGCTGAACGTCAGAAACGGGAAGTCGACAGCTCCATTGAAAAAAATCGCAAACTACGCAACCGATTGCTGGGGCAGTTGCAAGTCGCACGAGTCCTTGAAGCTGCCATGGATGAGCACCAGAAAGAAACCGGGGGATCGCCGATGAGTGGTGTCGGGCGGTCTCTTTCGATGAACATGACGGATCAACAGATCTTCGCGCAGCTGAACGATGCAGTGGAGACGCAATTTTCCGAGGTGAGCTCGGTGCTGACGACAAGTGGGCTCTCAAACGTGTTTCACAATCTGCAAGGCGGATTCGAGCTCAAGCGCGAAGCCAATGGCATCTCATTTCGTCACGAAGAAGCTCGACTTCTGCCCTTCTCGATGCACGCCTTGCACTTCGCGCTTTGGAACTGCCTTCACAATGGCGCAGTCGTCGAACAAACGCAAGCGCAGATTCTCAGCCATGATCACTCCAACCTCATCTTTCAGGAAACACTGGACCTTCCCAAGGCACACCGTGTCAACATCACCAAGCGAGCTGCATTTCGACGGCATATTGAGAAGGATCGTGTGGTGTTCGTCTGGAGCAGCTACGTCGAGATCGATGGCTCTGTTTCCGTTCGGTTGCGAGAAAAAGGATGGAGCACCTGCTCGACCTTCGAGTTCTACCGTGACGTTACGGCTGGCGCTAGCAGCTCTCGTAACTTTGTGCAAGGTTGTCTTTCCCGGATGGCTATTCAATTGACCCCAGAAGTGTCCAAGTTCAAGTCGGACCAGGAGGCCCAACTACACATCGGAGAGATGACCGACCTCGTTGTTGGCACATATCGCCATAACTTTGGTTTGATCCATGAAGTCGTGGAAAGGGTTCTGCTCACTAACGATTCTGCCGTCAAGATTGATACCGACGGGGAAGATGGAAGCTCATGTAAAGTAATTGTGGCGTGAAAAATGGTTTGTGGAAGATGTGTTTTCAATAGCTTCCAGTTCAGTCGATCCTTTCCCGCCCAAGAATGCCTTTTGGAACTCTTCTAGCCCCGGTTTTTCATGACAGTCACAGAGCCCTGTGCAATGACAGTGTTGTTGGCGACGAGAAGCTTCCTTACTGACTTCGGATATCTGCGCGCAGGGATATTGAGGTTGGCTCACATCGATTTACGTGACAATCTCCATCGACACTGTGTCCAGCTAGCGTTCTCCATTTTACTTGTTCCTGATGTTGACGATTCAAGCTGCTGAGGTATCCCCGATTGTCATCATTGGCGGAGAACACTAATGTCACTTACAGTGAAAAATTACTCAACGTGGACTGCTTCGCAAGGGATAGTATCTGTAGGGTCCAGAGAGCTGGTCGAATACACAGGTGAATTACTGTCTGATCAAACGTCGAGTCCACCAACTAATTATGTGGTTTTAGACGAGACTGAAGCTCCTTCCGCGAGTGAAAGTGCCCCCACAGATTCCGCGGTTCCAGAGACCCTGGAAACAGATTGCTCATCAACCGTGGTCGATGTTGTCACGGATGGCTCTGGAGGAGAGTTCTACGTCATGATCAAAAGGTCGGGCTCACTACTCGCACCAAGATGTCATGAAGTCCTTTACAACAACAACACTGCCCTGCAAAGCTCTACGACCGATTGTTGAGAACTACACGAAACAAGAATTTGGTTTGGTTCATTTAAAGCCCGCCAACGAGTGGTTCATTTAATTAATGGCGAGCAATTCGATACCACTTTTGATAGAGGCGTGCAGGATATGTAGGCTTCATCGTCGATTGTCCCCACAAAATCCTTACCTTGCAACCGGATCACGTAACTCGAGGCACGACCATCACTTTGGCCCGTCCGTAAACACGTGCTCGATTACTCCCATTCAAGCGCACAGCAGGTGCACGCATTGCTCGATCTGCTGCTTGTCCACTCGCGAATTGGACCAACGTCTGGTCCTTAGGCCACTTGTCGTCTCACCATCTCCGGTTCCACGAGGTTTCACCGCATTTCGCGAGTCTCATGCAATTCGGCGTGGACGCACTGGACGAGGAGTTGCTGGCGGCGCTGGACGATGTGCTGTCGTTCTCCGAGTCGACGTCCATTGGCGACGCGTTTGCGACGACAAATGGGCCACTCGACATGGCCAACGTGACGCTAGGCGACGAGATGGACGAGATGCTGTCGATTGAGATTCAGACGTCGACGCACAACTCGGACAGTGGCAAAATGCAGCAAGAGACCCCATCGCTACCAGTGAAGAAGACCAAGGACACGCGAGCTGCTCCGTACTCGAAGGCGACCAAGCCGCGCCGACGCAAGCGGCCCAAAGATGAGCTGGACTATTTACACGCCAAGGTGGCCGAGATGGAGGACGAACTGACAGCGTTGAAGAAGAACCCGCAAGTGAGCTCGCCAGCGGCAGTGAACGCAGCAGAAATCATTTTCAACGGTGAGCCAGGCACGCAAGAGGACGTGCTCCTTTGCTGGCAAAAGATTGCAGAGCGGCAGAAAGTGGAGGCCGATCGATCGCTAGTTGAAAACCTTCGACTTCGAGCACTGCTGGAAGGACAGTTGATGGTTGCGCGAAGTCTGGAGGCTGCTATCGATCAGAACCAACGAGAGGCGGCGCAGTCCCTCCCAGCGTGTGATGGAGCTGTTCCCCAACCTATTGTCGTATCCGAGGAGGACATATTTGCGCACCTGAACCAGAGCCTCGGAGCCCAGTTCGCTGAATTGGACTCCGTCTTGGAGCGTAGCGGCATCGCTCAAGTGAACTGTGACCATAACAATGGCACCAAAGCGCAGCAAGATTCGAGTGGTATATCGGTCCAGCACGAAGAGGTTCGATTGCTGCCATTCTCCATGGATGCCGTCCATCGAGCTATGTGGGGGATTCTGCGCTACAGCACTGCGAAGGAGATGATGCTGGGACCCTTCCAGACGCACGTTATTGACGACAATCACATGAATGTGACCATGGTCGAGAAGTTCCAGCTAGGCAAGGAACAAGTCACGAATATCGTACGAAGGTTCGCATTTCGGCGCGTCTTCGAGCAAGAGCGAACGGCAGTCGTGTGGACTTCCTACATCGAAATGGATGGGTCATTCTTCGTGCGTCTGCGTGAGAAGGGCTACATCACAACTTCTCCATTCGATTTTGGTAGCAGCACTAACTCCAGCGTTGGTGTCCCTGGATCTGTGACTCGGATGGCCGTGTTGGCGACTGTGCAAGACCAAAACGCTCATATTGGCGAGATAAGCGAGCTCGTTGTTGCCACTTATCGAATTAGTATGGGTTTGATGCACCAGATAATCGACTCGCTGTTGCTTCGAGAAGCAATGGGCGGAAACGTTCTTGGAGGAGATGTGGTGGCAAAGTGAAGAAGCCCGACTCGCTTGTAAAACACAAGGAACATAAATCTTATACATATTTTCTTAGCCACGCGAAAGCCTTGTTCTCCTTCCATCTACTTGAGTTTTATGCTGATCAGAGGGCAGCTAGATATGGTAGATGAGATCGTTGGGCATTCCCCAGCACTTGAAGCCTAGGAAATGAGCAATATAGCACAGTCCCTCCGTTTCAATGCCATCATAGCCTTCGCTTTCCCACTCGCTTCCAATAACATGGTGCACTGGGAACAGAACACCTTGTCGGTGGATGTCAGCATTTACGTACAGCATCGTGCCGCCCACAGAGTCGAGCGGCACGAACGCGTCTTCGCCGCCATGAAACTGCTTCATGCGACTTACGCTCAAGTCTCCAGGCACGAACTCCAAGTCTTCCGTCGATCGACGCACCTTGCGCTGCCCCACCCAAGCGTTGAGGTCATACTCGTACCAATCTTTGCCACTCGCTTTCATTCGTACACACATGGGCTCCACGATATCACGCCCAGCTACGCTCAACGAAAAGAAAACACACAGAGCAGTCAGCAACATAGCAGCTAAGACCACAGCAAAGGAACCACAAAACACCTACACTGGGTCATTTTCTTCAGCAGCCCCGGTGGCACTTTGTACACATCTGCATCCAGCCACACCACGTGTTCGTGCCACCACTCCAGCGTCGAAAGCACCGCAAAATTGCGGTACCTCGCAATGACTCGACGTCGATCCGTCTGCACTTGGTCGTCGTGGCGAGTCTCCCTCGTCACATCTTCCTGCGACGAAAAGTCGTTGCGAAAGAGCACCGAGAGCACTGCGTACCGTCCAATTAGCTGCTGGAAGAGTGTTTTCATAACGTCAAACTCGCTCATCGATGACGTGAGCAGCGTGATGGACATTTTCTCCTTGGGGTAGTCAAAAGTGTCCAGCAGCTCGAAAAAGTCCGCGATCGTGCGTCCTTCGCCCCAGGACATGGCGTCCTTCGTGACTGCCATAACCAGCAGCGCGTCCTTTCCTTTATTACCTGATTGGCTCAGCAGCCGCGTGTTCTCGAGTCGAAAGAGACGTCCAGGCAGCGAGAGCTCTCCGTACTGTGGGAAGATCCCGACGGTCGTGGAGATGTCGCCGTCGGTCGTCACGACGCTTGAATGGGCCCCATTGCGGACGTTGAGCGGCGCTTGCACCGGAGCGAGAGGATGCAGGACGCTGGTCACAGACAGCGACTCTAGACGGGTGAGCCACAAAGCTACAACAGCCAACAGCGCCAAGGCAGCGAGGAATCCCTGCGCCAGAGCCTTGCGCTCGCCCTTGAGAGCTGCCACGCGCCAGTGCATGAGACGCCGACCAGCAGCCTGCAGCACATGAGCAATTGGCTTGCGAGGAGACGGCGACATGGAGAGGATTCGAAACGGAGAATGACCAAAGGGCCGGGTACATGTCTGACTACAAAAGTGCAACTTCCATGGGAATGGCTACAGCGACGTAGTAACGGACATTATATGGATACATTGATGTACGATACATCCATGTAGCCATTTGAGTTATAGGGTATTCTTACCGCATTTTTCTAAAAGATGCAGGCTCGTCGGGCGTCCTCGGCGTCGTCTTCGCCGCGCGGTTTCTCGCCTTCGGTGCGTCCGCGCTCGCCCGCCGCTCGCTCACTGCATCGCCAGGCTGCTCGCTTCGTGTGCGCGTTGTTCGCTCTTCTGTTGCTCGAGAATTGGTGGCGAGCGGGGCCCGACTCGTTCGACGAGCTGGAAAATGAGCGCGAGTTGCGCTTTTACCCGCTTGAGTTGCTGCAAGACGCCTCGGAGGTCGCGCACAGCGAGCGGATGCACCTCGCGATGTTGCACGAAGGCTGCATGAAGCACCGCGAGAGCGTCATCACGTCGGACTTTGGCCGCAATGGGGACAAGAACAGCGGCCACGGCAGGTTCCAGCAGGACGACGAGAAGCTCCGGCAGAAGCTGGAGAAGTGCCCTGGCGTTGAGGTCTTCCTGCCCTCGGGCATCAGAGGAGACGGCTACTGTGAAGACGCCATGGGCTACGTCAAGTGTACGTGGCTGCAGAGAAGAGATTCAAGTTGAGAAAACGCTCAAGTTTTTTTTTTCTTTTTTTTTTTTACAGATTTACAGGGACGAGCGCTGCCTCGGTGGGTGCTGGACGTGCAGTTTGAGGACAAGAAGACGGGAAAGAAGCTGACGTACCATGATTTGTGCCCCAAGACGCCGCTGATCTTCATGAACCACTTCTGGGATGGAGTCCCCGATGATCCGTCGTGGCCCGAGACCAAACCAGTGTATCTCATGCCGAACGTCGAGATGTACGAGCTGGAAGCTGAGCATTACTGGCGCGTTGATGTCGTGCTGTGCAAGACGGCCATCTGTGCGAGGCGGGTGAGGATGTGGTACCAGCAGGAAGGAAACCCGCGCCACACGCGGGTAATGTACACGAGGCACACGACGTCGGACGCGGCGCTGTATGCGAGACACCAGCTCGGAGCGGAAGCGAACGTGCACGCCAAGAACTTTTCGAATGTCCACTTTGTCCACACTGCTGGAAAGAGGTTGGTGCTTATAGTTGCGTTGTGTATCTCTTTTGTGGAGGTTGAAGAGGCTGACTGCTGTTTTTTCGGTGCGTTGCAGCGTGTTCAAAGGCACGAACGCCGTGTTGGACTGCTGGCTGTCTCGTCCAGACTTTCCGCCGTTGGACGTCTTCGTGGACCAGGACATCTACAACCAATTCATGAGGAAGCTCTACGACGATCCGATCCGCGCGACCAAGCAGATCACGCTGCACACGGGGCGCGTGCCTGGTAACATGTTTGGCCGGATGATGATCGAGACGGCGTTCTTGCTGTGTTCAAGTGTGCTGGAAGGCTACGGCCACTACATTAACCAGGCACGCGCGAATGCTGCGCTGATCGTGACGACGGACTCACCGCCGATGAACGAGCTGCTGTCGCCCGAGTCGGCGATTCTGGTGTCGCATCCAAGCACGGTGGTCGACAAGCAGCTACTGGGTGGGAACTTTGACGGTGCGCACGGCCTGCGCGGCGTCAAGGGCATGGCCACCTACGTGAAGGGCTCCGAGATATGCGATGCCGTTGAACGAATTCTTGAAATGACGCCGGAAGAGCGCCAAGCGATGGGAGAGCGCGCGAGGAAGCAGTACGTCCTGGATACTCTTTTCTTCGCGGCCAGGATGAACGACTTGCGCGCCCTCGCCCGAGCCGGAGACACCTCGTGGTACACGGAATAACGAAAATCAATTTGTCCCAAGGTCTCGACTGGTGGTGTGACCGTGGGCAGTGAAGCAGACGCAGCGCTGGTCGCATGGTCTCTGCAGTGAAGCAAATCGTTGTCTGGCTGCGGGAATCCCGCCGGGATTACTCCATCACCGCGTATTCGGCCTGGCGCTTACGCGCTTGAGAGTAATCTGAGCGCTGTCCGGCACACGCAGTCCCAAGTTTCTCTGTTGTGCAGGTCATTCGCTCTTCGATTCGTAGCCTCCTATGACGCACCAGGCCGCTGAGTTTCACGCAGCAATGGCCGACATGCCCATGTCTCCGCTCGGAGCTGGCGCCAGCGACGATCTGCTCGCTGCGCTGGACGAGATGCTCGCCTTCACGCCAGAAACAGCTTCGTCTACGAACCCGCTGGATCAAATGCCGCTGGATGTCAACTACCATGTTTCGGACACGTTTGAGTTCCCAGAAGTGCCGAACCCGTACGAACAGCAGCAAATGCCGCCGTCGAAGCCTTCGATGGAGACGACGGCTATCTCCACGCCAACCGCAGTAGAACAACCTCTTCAACAACAAGAACAGCAGCGAGGAAAAGATGTTCGCGTGGCGCCGTACCAAAAGCCGAAGCCTCGACGTCGCAAACGCCCTAAAGATGAGCTCGACTATCTGCGCGCGAAGGTGGCCGACTTGGAGGAGGAACTGACCAGCCTCAACCAGTCAGCAGGAAGACTGTCCCCCACCAGCGATGACGGCGAGGAAATGTTTGCTCGTTGGAAGCAAGTCGCCGATCGCCAGAAAGAGGAAGCGAACCGCACCGTGGTGGAGAACTTGAAGCTACGTGCCATGCTGAAGGGCCAACTCGAGATCGCGCAGCGTTTGGAGGCTGCGATCTCTGAGCACCAGCAAGACGCAGCAGCGCAGGCGTTCCCTTGGAACCCAGTCAAATTCGAGACGAACGTCGAAGAAGATAACACAAGGCGTCCACGCGCGCCAAGCATATCGGACGAAGTGCTTTTCGCTGAGCTGAATGGAGGCCTCGAGTCAACGTACGCTCAGGTGGACGCGCTGCTTGAATCAAGCGGCATTGCCGATGTAAACCACGAGAAGCTAAGCGATATCCAGCTCAAGCAAGACCTGAACGGCATCTCGTTCGGGCACAAGGAAGTTCGCCTGCTGCCATTCGCCATGCACGCCGTGGCGCGCATCATGTGGTCCATCTTGCACTACGAAAACAACAAAATGCCGGGCAGTATCCAAACTCGTGTACTCAACAACGACCACCTGAACGCCACGATCGTCGACACACTGCAGCTCCCCAAGTCGCATCGCACGGAAGTGTTCACTCGGATTGCAGTTCGCCGATACTTCGAGGAGAACCGCGTGGTGGTCGTCTGGAGCGGCTGCGTGGAGATCGCCGGCTCCGTCTTCGTGCGTCTACGCGAAAGCGGCGTGACCACTATTTCGACCTTCGACTTCCTCGGCGGTGGCGGCTCCCCCACGCCCGAGGGCTGCATCCTGCGCGTCGTGGTGGACGTCAAGCCTGAGACCGTCGAATTCAGAACCGGAGCCGAGACCCAAGGCCACATCGGAGAAATGACCGACCTCGTGCTCGGAACGTACCATCGCAACCTCGGACTGCTCAACCAGGTGATGGAAAACCTTTTGCTCAACGATCTCATGGGCTCAGCCGCTTAAAAGTACACTTTGAAGTTAGCTAGGAGAGCCACGAACTTCAGTATCGATTATTTCTATTATCCAATATTATCCAATGAAAACACCAGAATGACTGTAAACCGAAGGCTTACAGTCATTCTGGAAACGGTCGGCTACTGGAGACCGTTGGGAGATGCAGCAGCAGGAGGTTCCGCTCGATGGCGGCGACGAGGACAAGGAGTTACTGTCGGCGTTGGACGAGATGCTGTCGTACACAGGCGCGGCGCCCATAGAAACGGGCTGTGACTTGGCCGACGCGTTCGCACCGACGTCAGGGGATCAGTTGGCAGTGGACGCGATGCTGTTGGGGCTGGAGGAGGCGCCGCCTCTTGTTAAAAAAGAGAAAGAGGCAGTGGAGACCACGTCGCTGTCGTGTCCGGACCAGCAGCGCAGAGGAAAAGATGCGCGGACGGCGCCGTACGCCAAGCCCAAGCCTCGTCGACGCAAGCGCCCGAAAGACGAGCTGGATTACTTGCGAGCGCAGGTGAAGGACCTGCAGGAGGAGCTCGTCCAGCTCTCGAGCGAGACTGATGCAGGGACGGACCACGACGACGAGCTCTTTTCGCGGTGGGAGATGGTTGCAGACCGACAGAAAGCGGAGGCGGATCGGTCCGTGGTCGAGAACCTCAAGCTGCGCTCAATGCTGGAGGGCCAACTGCGCGTGGCGAGGAGTCTGGAAGCCGCGATTCAGCACCAACAGGAGGAGGCAGCACAGTTGTTGTCGATGCATCGTGTTCAGGTGGAGTTGAAGGCGCTCGAGGAGCCAAGAAGGCCACGCGCGACGAGTTTGTCGGACGATTTGATCTTTGCGCAGCTCAATGTGGGGCTGGAGGCTCAGTACGCCGAGTTTGACACGGTCATGGACCGAACGGGGCTGGCACGGGCGCTCCAGAACTCAAATGGCGTCCAGACGATCCACAATAGAGACGGGATCGCTTTCCGGCATGAAGAAGCGCGTCTGCTGCCGTTTACGATGCCAGCGGTGCACCGTGCCATGTGGAGTTGTGTGCGCTACGGCAAGGCAAAGGAGCTGACAGGAGTTATCCACACGCGCGTTGTCAACAATGACCACCTGAATGTCACGATCGTGGACAAGTTGCAGCTGCCGAAGTCGCGCAGCGTCAGCATGTGCGCAAAGCTGGCAATGCGTCGCTACTTTGAGCAGCATCGCATCATTGTTGTCTGGAGTGGGTATGTGGAGGTCACTGGGTCACTGTCCGTGCGTCTGCGCGAAAGGGGCTACACATCGGGTTCCGTCTTTGACTTCAGCAAGAATGCCGAAACAACTGCCACGAACGCGAGCAGTATCCCAGGCTGTGCTTTCCGCCTGGCACTTCAGATAAAACCTGAAATGGACGCGTTTGGATCCGAACAGGAGGCAAGCGAGCATGTCGGTGAAGTGACGGACCTGGTGGTTGGCTCGTACCATCGGAACTTCGGATTGATGTACCAGGTCATCGAGAACCTGCTCTTCCACGACTCGACCGGTGGAGAAGGGGACGAGCACGAACACGCGCGCTTTGCTGCGTACTAATGCTAACCTATTCGGCTTTTCAACTACAATCCGTAAGCACCGTTGACGATCGGTGGAGCAGTATAATAATATTAACGCCGGCCCTTGCGGGTCGTTACAGGGCCAAGAGGATGCTAGTTTAGGCTAAGATACATTCTTACAGATACATTCGTCTGCTGCAAAAGATTTGAGTTATCATACGAAGAAATCTAGTGCATTGGCAAAACTTAGCTCAATTCTCCGAATCACTGTTTTTGATTGACAAGTAATAGTCTTCAACTTGCAGCTCAGCTAATGCTCAGTCTTGTCACCGTCCACCTCGTGCCCTACACACACAACTACTTATCAAATATAGACAGCACTTCGGCGTACGTCCCCGTGAATACAGTCGTCTGGCGTGACGGGTCCTCCGGCGTTCTGACTGGTTGCCCAGGCACTGCACCGGGTGGGCTAGTGTACCACGGGGGCTGGCTGGGGTACCCTCTCTTGGTTGCTTGGTGCCTGGGGACGGGTTAAATCCTGCACGACGGCTGCACTGGTCGGGCTAAACTACCACACGGGCTAGCTCTACTGTCGCCGGTACTACCGCACTACAACCAACGGGGCTCGTCTACCTGTATCCCTCACGCGCCAGGTTCGCCCGCCTTGAGTCTTCTCCTACTGCTGCTAGCTTCTTCCAATTCATGCGTGCTTGCTGCCTCTTTTGGCTTAATGACTTTATTACGTCGTCTGCTCTTGTCACCTCGCGGTACGCTAGCTGGGCTCTTCCGTGCTCGCTTCTGGGCCTCGCGGCAAATAGTGAACTGAGCGGCTGCCCTATCCTAAACATGCATGCCCTCCGCAGTGGGTTCAAATCAGCGACCGTAGGCGGTGGTTCCTGGCCGTACACCGTGGCATTGACGTCGCCTCTCCACCTTGTCTGCTCTCCTGACCGCTGCGAATCTTGGTTGTCCCTCCTTCGCGGCCTTTCGTGACGTGCGATCTTCTCTCGGCCAGGTGGAGCGATCTTCTGGCGGGTCGCCCGCCAGCCACCGGCCCGTGCTGTCCTGATGTCGCGTTCCATGTCCTCCGACTCTTCTTGATCTGTTCTGCATGCCCTCGTCTTCCGCGGTCCTCGCTGTCATCCTCTGCTGCTGCTCCTCTGCACATCTGCTGTCCTTGTCCTCGTCTTATGCTGGTGGTCGGCGCCATAGTATTGCGTACTATTACTGACACACGGATGAAACTGAGTCGGACTTGGATAGTGCTGACCAGATCGAGGAGATGGCGGGTGTTGACATTGGCCCATAACGTAAAATCTCCGACCTCCGACTTGCTCCGACACACACATAGATCATACGATAAGTTGTGTTCGACACACAATATGTATAAAAATGTGTAGGAGCTGAACTGGGATGTGTTTGCCCAGCAGGCGTGCCAGAGGGGCGTTTGTAGGCGGGATAGAAGGCCCTGAAACGGCCTGTGGTCCGAGAAAACGGCGTTTTTCTTATATTCATGTTTTTATACACACAGTCGCTACGGAGACATGCTTATTTGCCACGGTAGATTGGCAAGTGAGGCCCCAGCCCCAAAATCCGCCTTTTTACAGAGTTTTTACGCGTAATTACCTTCGGCAGTGGTTGGTTAGCGAGTCAGACGTAGGTACAGCCTCGAAAACGAGGTTATTTGTTTAACTACTGGCTTGGAGCTGCCGCTAGCTCCGCCGCTTCGAATTCCACGCCATTCCCTCTTTTTCTTCTTGTTCGGAACAAGTACCCGCCCCATCCTCTACCGACGCACTCGCCAGCGGCTCTTGCCGTGCCTAGACTTCATGTTTGTATGTATGCCTATGGGCTGCTGCCTCAGCTATCTGTGCGAGGTATGCTTGTTCTGTGTCTGCTTAAAAGCGTACTCTGTGACGAGGTTAACCTTGCTGTTCCGAAAGGAGGCTAAGCTTGGTGTTCTAATCGGTGCTACCAATTCGTATCTTGCAACATGGTATTGTTTAAGCCTGTAATACACCCTGTATTAGCTCTTATTGCCTTACCTTTCGGTTTTGTTGAGCGAGTTGTCCTCCACTGCCTCGTACTCGATGTTGGTCTTGCGGACGAGCGCACGGCGTTCCCTCTCGAATTTGGCGATGGTCGTCTGGCCCACGTGCTCGCGCGGTTCCCACTTCGGCTCCCAGTCCACAAGATAGTATGTCTTGCGGTCCATGCGCTTGCTGTCAAGGACATTGCGGACGGAGTGCAGCACCTCAGCCGTTTGATCTTCGTCAGTGCTCCACTCGGTTTCACCGTCAAAAGCAGCGTCAGCGTTGGTAGCAGGTCTCGGAGCAGCGATCCACTGGCGGATGTCTTCAAGCTCGATGTGGCGCTTGCTTCTCTCCGCGAGTGATACAAAGATGACTTGAATAGCCTCTGGGAGATGGCTCGTAGAAACGACGGTCGAGTTCATGGTAAGTCGCAGGTGTCGAATGGCCTTGCCGCTAACTCGAAACTTGTACGTCTTGAGCGCAGCAATGCAGAGTTCCCTGAACACTTTCGCAGAGCTGACAGGGTTCTTCGTCGGCTTGGGCGCTGCCATGATGGTGGGGCTGTTGTGCTGGGGTGTGAATTGCAGAATAAGCGATCGGAAGTCGGTCCAAATAAGTTTGGAAAGCAATGACTGGTTATGAATGGAAGGCGAGGTGTATTTATCTTAAGGGATGGCTTCTAAAGCGATGATGTTGGTTGTGTGCGGAGGTGCAGGATCGACGATGTGGCCAGCAACTTGGAGCTGCTGATAGCGACGGACATGGGTATTCAGGAGACCGGCCTTGTGCAACTTTCGCAGATTCTTGAGTACGTTCTGGCTTCCGCGGGCTGTGATCTTGCGCTGACGAAGAAAGGAAAGAAGCTCGTGCTCAGCGTTGGTGCCGGCCTCTAGGACGTCGTCTCGGTAGCGTGCCGTGGTTTCGTTCAGTTGAAATCCGTCCGCAAGGAACAACTTCATGAAGGCAACAATGAGTTTGGAGGTTGACCTTGCGTGCTTGGTAGCATCGTCAACAGAGCTCCACATGCGTGGCACCTGTACGTGCCAGGTGAACCACACGTCCTTCAGGTTTGTTGGCGCCGATGAAGTACGTCTACGCTTGACTGGAGGTTCGCTCGTGCTTCTTGTCTCACTTCTGACGTGTGATGGTGTTGCTTCTTGCGGCGTGTTATAGATCTTAGCCTCCATTGTAGCCATTCGGGCGTCAAGCCTCTGGTTGACATGGATTAATTGCTCAATCAATGCAGCTTGATAAACAAACACGGGGTGCTTGGTGATGTCCGTTATTGCGTCTTGGGATTTCGTACGTTTTTCAGTGGCGCTGGACTTCCGATCACAGATCAAGTGCGACGACCACGCAAGCAATGTGTTAGCCGTAAAGCCATTATCGACGGCGCAAGCCTCGATACGCTGGATTGCCAGGCTGGTTGGATTGGCACCTTTTACAGACGGGTAGTGCCGCAACAGGTACGCCGTGCGGGTGTCGAGTACGCGCCCATTGACGCTGTATTGCGCAGTTTCGAGACCGGTAGAAGCTGAGAACAGAGCCGCCGAGACAGATCGAATTTTTGTCTACGTGTCAGAGTCAAAGGTGCCCAGCGATAGGAGAGATACTTCTTTGTCTGAATGGCGGCTACTCAAAACGCGCGCGACCTTGTGGTCTTTGGAAGGCGTATTGAAGACATAGGCGAATGCCTTGTTTGTTGATGTCATGTTCCAAGCTCCTTGATCGAAGATCCACTGTACACACATGCCAGCACCATTCGCATGCTGCGCGCCACCGCGCCGGAATGAATGAGATGTCAAGCGCTCAGGCACCCCCGCTGGCTCGGCGACCCTATCAAGAACGCGGTTGACGAAGCTATGAATTCCAGGAGCCACCTCGTTCTCCTTGTCCTGGTCAAAGCGCACAGTCCCACCTTGCAGCGCTGCCGTTTCGTCCGGGTGATCAATCAAGTCGATGAGTGGAGTTGTAGGCGACAGGGTGGCTGGAGAAGTTGACTGTAGTTCAGGTAGCTGGCTCAACAACTACAGTGTCGGCGAAGACTGCGAGACGAGGGCAAGCGCAATAGCAAGGAGCGGGCATGTGGTGGAATCTTTGTCAGGAAACAGCGAAAGGCCTTGCTCTTCTGAAGTCTTGATCCGGATAAAACGCACGAAGAAGATGTCACCGGAGCCGATGGACAAGTTTGCCTTCCGAAGCATTGAAAGGTCCGATGCGCGCCCAAACAGGAACCAGAGTAAGCACACCAGCGCTGCGTCTTTATAATCAGCTGCAGTGCCAGCAGTTGAATAGAGATACGACATCATTTGCTTGAGCGCCTTCTTCGTACACGCGAGGGACTTGTTAACGAACGCTCCAGCTCGCGCTTCATGCAGTAGCGCTCGAGCATTTGCCCCTTCTTGAGCAACACCTCGTCGACCACCGCTGGATGCTGGGAAAATTGATTCAACAGCCAGTTCTTGGCCTGGCGGTAATACTGCATGACCGAGTGCCGAGCTAAAAGTTGCCCTTTTCGCCCCTCTTTGAACGCGAGGTGCATGCCAAATGTGTCAACCACAGCTCCTAGAACGAGTGGAGCGCTTTCACGCAGCATGCACGCCTCCAGGTACTCCCAGCTAACGTCTTCGCCGCTGAGTAACTTGAGAAACGAGCTCGACACGCTCTCGCGAGCTCGCTTCGTGTTGGCAGGTGCTAGGTCGTTCAGACTCATCGTGGGGTCGGAGATGTCGGAGCTTGAGGGTTATTCGGGAAATATGCGAATGACTGGGGAACTGTAGGGGTATATCAATAACTTTGCTGGTACCTCCGACCGGATATGTCGGAGCTGTCGATAGACAAACTTGCCCAATCAAATCTCTCTCTGGTTGGCCAAAATTCTGTGTCTTTCGTTCTTTTATTGGTCGAAAATTGAGCTCTCGTACATATCTTAGTCCTATTGGCCAATATTAGCAATAATCAATACAAGTATAGTCGGAGAATTGAAGATATTCATCCATATCATCGCAGCGCTGAGTTGATTTTCCAAGCATTGATGAAACAGCTTTCAGCTATATTTCCAACTGCGAGTCGAAAGTCTTGTTGCACCGATGATTATGTTGGGAGCTTTGTACACACTACCCAAGTTTTAGTTGATCTGACAGATACGGTCATGCATGTATTGAAATGTGAAGCTGAAACCATCCCGAGTGCTGAGCTTCCACGAGAGGACTGAACGCGTAACAGTTTCAAATCCACAAGGAATGTCTTGCTCCCTCATGAATCCTTTCAACTCCTACGTGGCATCTACTGATGATGAAGATAAATACATTTAGCATTGGCCACTAAGTTGATCCACCGTCATAGCGCTCCCCTGTAAAGACAGAATTATCACCTTAGCAGAAGAATGTAGCCGTGGCAACACCAAGAAGCCCAGCAGCGAACGCTAAAGTACGAACTGCCTACGGAGAATGATAAAGGCGACACTCCAACATATCTCTGAACGGGCACAGTCAGTTTCGAAAATCGCTTGCCGACCAGAAGCCAAAAACCTACAGGACATCGTCGGTGCCATCATCAATCAGGAAGAGGGTCCAGCACCTTTTGAGAGTGGTCGCTGCTTTGCTTCTCGAACAGCGATTGCTGAAATCGATCAAGCGACAGCCAACCACAGGCAGGACTTGAGGGATATTCACCTCGAGACAGCAAAAATGATAAGATCAGAACCTGCAACTCAAAGTAGCAGAGCTGGAAACGTAGGGAATTCATTTAAGCGGCCAAGGTTGTGGATGCTTAGTGCAGAAATTCACAAGAGGAAAACGAAGGCGTGCTGGTGGAGAAATGATGCTGAGACTGCAACGGGGATGTGGCGTACCAGGATCAACTTCGTAGGAGGTATCGATGGCACTTCAGTACGCAGTGAATGTACTCATCGTTGTGCTGATAAACACATCAAGAAGACGAATGCTAGAGGTTGGAGAACCGCAAGCTACGAGCGATGATCGAGTGCGCAGGCCAGTGACCTGAGGTCACATGATGTATGCCAGAAAGCGCGACCGGCACGTTCTTGGCCAGTCAATGGACGAGCGGATCTTCAAGAGGAGAAGAAACGCCAATTCGCTGACACAGACGACATTCTAGAATCGCACGCGTGAACCATCCGAGATGCAGATTTACAAAGGTCCTGGTATATGCATTCTGAGGTCACGCTGGACAAGATAGTCGCTCGTTTACTTCAGAAGATTCGGGCCTCCACCTAGCCGGTTCCTCTGAAAAAGGACCACTCTACGCACTGTTGTTCACTTGAGCCCAGTGGAAAAGCACATTGAAGACTTCAATCACTTCCGGCAGTTGAGTGTGCACAATACGGATACCAAAGCTACATACAGGCCTTGAAAAGCCACACCTTGTGGTTGACAACAAAAACGTTGGGTCATTTCGTGTCGAAATCGAGCATGTGCTGAAATCACGTTACAGCACATCCGTGGCGTTCCTGCCACATATTCACAGACCAAATGTTGCCTATAGCGGATAAGTTCTTGGAGAAGTGCCACATGGATCGGTAAATTGAGTATAGTTTTTACGCTTACGGTGTGAGGCTTTCGCTTGGATTGGGTACGTCCTCACCAACTGACCTTCAGCTGCTTCTCCACTTGGCATCCCTGCAATACATCCCTTTCGATAGGGCTCTTCATTCCGAAACAAACCACTTCGAGATGACCACCTTGTACGGAGCTCCGAGATTGACGTTGGGCCAACCACAGCCAGTTAGTCAAATAACCACTCGATCACCAACGTACACGTCGGCGATGGACTCAGACGGATCAAGTGAGAGCGACAATGAGCTTCTCCTTAGTCTGATCGGTCCTGATCTCGATTGCCCACTCGACGAGTTTTCCGACAGAAGAGGCCGGCCATTTCCATACACCCGGTCCAAGACGCGGTGGCGAAAGCGCCCGAACGATGAGCTCAAGTATCTGCGCTCTCAAGTGTCCGAGCTGGAGGGTTTGCTCGCATCGCTGAGTAATTCGGACTCGCGACTGCTTAATGACAACAACACCAGCTTCAATCAAGTCGAAGTGCTCCAGAAACTCAGTGACGAAAGCCACAAAAGAAAAATGAAAGCTTCGTTGATGCAGAACCGGAAGCTGCGGGCGATGGTGGAAAGCCAATTTCAAGTGGCGAAGGCGCTGCAAGCTGCCATTGATGAGAACATGCGGTTGAGAGCCCGTGAAATATGCTGGCCCAGCAGTGCTGCCGCCTCGGACGAACTGGTTTTCGCCCTGCTAGATGAAGGAAAAGAACAGCAGTACGCTGCTACAGACAAGGTTCTCGCAGAAAGCGGAGTGGCCCGGATGTACCATCCCTTCTTCTCTCATCTCGATCTCCATCGAGACGCAAGTGGAATTTCATTCCAGCATACCGATGTACGATTGCTTCCAGTTGGCGTAGCAGACGTCGCACGCGCGCTACACTACAGTTTAAGCCACGGATCACGGGTCGGGCCTTCAGAGCACTGCCGCAAATTGAGAATGCATGACGGCTTCTCTCGCGCTGTGACCGTGGACAACGTAGAAGTCGTGGGCACACTTCCTGCGGAGGTGAGAGCGAGACACTTGCTGTGGTCTGTTGTCAAATCCGAGCGAACTGTCATCAACTGGTCAAGCTTCGTGGAGTACGACGGCAGTAGGCGTATTCGTCTCCAGAAAAGGATCTGGTTCTACGTGGAGCCGATGCACCTCCAAAACGGAGCCAAGGGCTGCATCCTACGGACCGTGGTTCGTTTTTCGCCTGTGGATACTGATCTCGACCTCGCTCACGTTATGGAGATGGCGGAGATTGTGAAATGCGCATATCAACGTGACTCGGTCAGAGTCATTTTGGCGGTGAGAGATCAATTGGCAGCAGCAAAGAGATAAGGAATTATATGACAGTTGCGCGCATGGATTCCAGTAATATTTGAGTGAAAGCATAGTTTGCGTTCTGAATAACGTCTGAGATGCCTCCAGTGTTTGATGAGCTTCATTTTTTGCTATCTAAACATCAACGTTGGATAATATATAAAATCAATGGAACGCTTCAAACAACAGAACTTCAACGGCGAAAGAGACTGCAATCGCTATTCGGATAAGAACGTTGCTTGTCAGAACAATTGCTCGTGTTTTTGCAGACGCCTCAAATATGCTTCTTCTGCAGAGTGCATATGTATCCTCTCTGACTTGCGTTAGTCGCTTAAAGTTAAAGACACGTTCACTACAGGAGCGCATGGATTTGTCGACCAAATGCTGCCCTCTATGGCCCAGAAGCATACGCGTACTTGCAGTTTGTTTTCGATCAGCAAAATGCGGGCGTATGGCTTCAAAAAACGAAAAACGGATAAGGTCACTTGGCTCAGTATGCTCAAGTTTACCTCTTTGTACATGCTCGAGGCTTGGCAGTGCTTACGTCCTCGCTCTCTGTCGCTCATCTGCTAGATTCTCGACCTAGACAGCTCAGCTCATCATAGCTTTTGCATGATGGAGCTGACGGAAAACGCCTCATTGACAACTATCCTGTTCACGACGGCCAGCTTTTCACCTCTAGGTACGAGTGACGGCGACGTTCGATCACCAACATCAGCTACAGACTTCGACAGAACGTTGAATACAGAGGTGTGAAATTGATTCGCTTGCTGGGGAAGACATGGATTGCGTTGGAGCTGAAAAAACTCATGCGAGGAAAGATGACCGGCACGCTTAATGAGGATTTTTGTGTGTCTAGCTCCAGTGGAGACCACAGAAGGCTGGCTGTTTCAAGCGATGCTTGAGCAGCTTAAAGACAACACGTGAAAGAATGCATGCAAGTTTTGAGTTGAAAGTAGCGTTGTCGATGCGTCATTTCGAGTAAACGTCTTCCTTACTGCACCATTGCTGCGGGAATCCGCGTGATCGAGGGTCTCGCCCAGCTTGTCAGGTAGATGTGGTCACCGAAGCGAGACGCGCCTGAAATGATCGGCGTCTGACCCTGCGAGGCCTCGTACACGTGTCGGATATCACCAGTCGTTAAGTCCACTGATGCAAAGACTCCAAGGCGGTGCACGAAAATGACAGTCATCCACGACGGCAACAGCGACAGCAGCTTGCGCATCTTGACGCTCTGCTTGATGTAGCTGAAGATCCCTCCATCATTGCGAGACACCATTCCCACCATCAGCACCTCCGTTTCATTCGCACCAGCGCCGACCTTCTCAATCGAGATGTTGTCCGGTTCACCGGGCAAAAAAGCAAAGTCCTCGATCTTCCTTGTCGCGAAGTCGAAGCGCACAATCTTGTTCTGGAACATGAGTGCGATCAGCAACCCGGATCCGTCCTTGTCCAGCGTCAATCCGTTCGGGAATCCCATCGCACTGGCCTCCACCATTACCCTCTCGTTCCTTGGGTCGAAACGCAGCAAGTAGCCCGTCGGAATCCTCTCCAGGAACTCCAGCACGACTTTGTTCCGCTGGAAGCGACGCGAAGACTCGGTGACGTAGATTTCTCCCGTCTCGGGCACCACTGCGAGTCCATTGAGGAAATTCACATGCTCGTCGCCAACGCGACTGAACACGAGCGTGCGTTTGCCATTGGCGTCGAACAGCAGCACGCCCTTGTAGGCGTCCGCCACCAGCAGCACCTGGTCCCCGGCGAACAGCTTCACGTCCGGAATCCTCTTGAGCAGCTTCGCGTACGGCTTGGCAGCAGCGAAAAGGAGCCCCAACGGACGTCCACATGTCGGCTCCATGTCCAGCGACCCGCACTCGGGGACGTCGCGTCCGGTTCTGGAAAAGTTGCGGAGCTCGTCCGCTGTGGGCCCAAAGCTCGCGAGGCGGCCGTCGGCCAGTCCCACGAACGCCAGTCCGTCCTGACTCACGGCCAAGTCCTCGGCGCTTAACGCTTGATTGAGGAAGAGGCTCTCGGCCAGTGGGGCACTGAACAGCTCCGTGTTGCTCACCAGCGCCTTGGTCTCATCAAAGCGGGATTCCTGCTGGCTGGTGCGCAGTTCGAAGGCGTACTCCAGAGGCTGCGGATCCACTTGGCCCGGGTATTGGTCCAGCGCCGAGGACAGCAGCATCACGAAGAAACATGCGGCCAGAAGCTCTCGGGACACGAAGTTGCGCAACGCCATTGTAGGGCTGCAGTGTTGCTGGAGCTCCAGAGGGGGACTTGGGTACACAATATTGTGTAAAGCTGAAGATCATGGGGATGGGCTGCAGTGTCAAAGGCAACTCTGCTGGAGCTTGCTCGGCCATGAAGTTGTCTACGATGAGGTTTTCTAGTACTTGGTAGAGCAGGCCGAAGTTGCTTTCCTCTTCAGAGCTGAACTGCTACCTCTTGAAGTATTTGGTAATCTATTTTTTCACTTAACGCTCGCGATCGCGGTCACGGTGATCTCGATCGCGATGGCGCTCGCGGCTACGACTACGGCTGCGATCCCGGTCACGGTCGTAGTAGTCGCTGTTGGGACGGTGCGAACGATAGGGTCTGCTTCGGTCAGATCGACTATGGTGGTGAGCTCCGCTGCGGTAGTGGTCGCTGCGCTCGCGATATCCACTGCGTTCGCCTCGCTGGCGCGCATTTCGATGCTGGTCGTTGCCCTTGGCGTTGCCACCGTTTGCAGCGGCTGCTGCTGCCATTTCTTCATGGTGACGCTTCTTTGACTGGTACTCGTGCGTGGACGACACACAAAACTTCGGCAAACTGTGAAGGCAACAACATCACACATTAGTTTTGTCTAGTCTGTACCAGCAACCACCAACTTACTCTCGCGGCTTGCACGTCTGCACACGCCAAAAGTAGTCGTGGTCCATGGCTTCCGCGGCCGTGATCCGCTTCGCGGGGTCCAGTTGCAATAGTTTTTCCAGCAGATCGATTGCGTGTGGTGGAAAACTACAAGGCCAATAGAACCACGCCTCAACCGTCAAGACGTTGCTCATACATAGTGTACAGCAACCCACCAAACAGGCACTTACTTTTTGAACCGCTCTCGCAGAGGACACACGTATTTGTCATCCATCTGGAAGCTTTCGGCATTGGGCAGCTTGAAAAATCCCGGCCAGATGTCCTCCGTGGGCATGCCACAAAGTCCAAATATCAATTGAAGCTGCACGGCATTCACAAGGCACAAAATTGGTCAGTGAACCTCTTCGCGAACATGCATATCTAAGCAATACACACATCACGAACCTGTTCGATCTCTGTCTTGCCTTGAAGAATTGGTTTTCCGAGTAGCAACTCGCCGAAGATGCAGCCAATCGACCAGATATCCACCGAAAAATCGTAGGACGTAGAGCCCATCAGTAGTTCTGGCGGTCGGTACCACAACGTGACGACCTTGTTTGTATATCTTCCTGCCTTGGCATTTACTTCGTTCCAGAATCGTGAAAGGCCGAAGTCGCCTACTTTCAGCATACCTTGATTATTCAGCAGTAAGTTCGAGGCCTTAATATCGCGGTGAATAATTTTGTTCCGGTGCATGAACGCGATGCCTATCAGAAGCTGCCGCATATAGCACTGGATCTGCGTACGCGTGAACTTAACGCGTGGGTGGTTCAGCAGGCCCGACAGGTCGTGCTCCATATACTCGAAAGCGAAATACAGCGGTGGCCGCTTGCCTTCTTTGGGCGGAGCTGAGTGTGCGCATCACAAAACAATTACAAATCACGCCCAGTTGAGATTTTCAAGTAAATCTATGTGGCAAAATCAAACAACGTACCACTCGAAGATACGATCTCCTTCAGCTCAACAATGTTTGGGTGCTTGAGGAACTTGAGAATCTTCATCTCACGAATTGAAGTCACAGGGAACTATAACACATAGTCATGATATATCAAGCCACAAAATGTTAGTGGAAACAACACAAGTTATCCAGCCATATTCAGCCACCGTACCCCGTTCTTTTCGACATCCGGTCGCAGCTTTTTCAAAGCCACGATATCCTTGGTCACCTTGTGTTGACACTTGAACACCTCACTACACACTCACCAGTGAGCGTCCAGCTCATATCCCCCCCCCCCCCACACACACAAAAAGCCACACGCACCCATACGTCCCGGATCCGACCTTGTCGATAATGCTGTAGTTGTCGATATCCCCAATGTAAAACCTGGGTTTCTTCGCCGGCACGTCTCTCACCGTGTCCGTGGCCATGATCTCCCGCTCCCTCACCGCGCTCCTCATGGACGCAATCACGGACGACGACGACGCGTCTGTCATGGCCGCCATGTCCGCGGCAGCTGCGGCATCCTCCCGCTCGTCGTCTCCATCCTCTCCACCGCTTTCCTCTCTCGGGGACGTCGGATCTTCCGTGTCATCTACAACCTGCACTGCAGTCTCCAAGGCTCCTGATAAATCCAGAGCCATCTTGGCGCTCGGAGGGGAAAACGGCGGCGGAGGAGGCGGCGGCGGC
>JAHWLE010000255.1:0-29599 GCA_024679135.1 Phytophthora foliorum | reverse complement strand
TTTTCTGGACTGTTTACAGTGCGAAACGGGTGCGTCGTGACCATCGAAACCAAGGAGGTGGTAGCGAGGAGCAATCGCTGGCAGCAGGGGGCTATTGACTGTGTGCGCTGCAGCGCTCGGCGTACGGGCTTCCGTCGTCAATGCCACCCACGGTGCGTGGTGTGCTCATGGAGGTTGAGTACCACCACCCAGAATCCATGGAAGCGATGGCATTGTATCGTTCGAGCGTCTTATGACGTAATGTACACATTTTATGAAGGCGACGCTTGCTTTGTGGATTGCGTTGGTCTGGCAAATCAGAATTTATTTGTCCGTGGACTGCATGAGTGGGGCTGACGTACCGTTTCGAGAAGGAACACCACAGAAATGTAGCATTGCGCTAGGACGTGCTCGCGAGCTGCTGTCACCATCCGTTCGTTCAGGTGCTGTAAGGAAGAGAGGCAATAATTCGCTGAGAGATCGAGGTTTGTTTCGCCCATCTTACGCACCGGGAATCATCGTACAAGGAAACGCTAGCAGACCTACTTCAGCTCATGCAGTGAAACATGATCTATCGAGTGCGGATGGTCCCTGCAACGATGACCATGATCAAGTGGTGCACGATATGTTCGTCGATTTCTTTATGTTGCCTCCCAGTGCGGCGATACATGGGGCTGCTCGTTTAGCAACTGATCACAACCAAATTCGAGATGCAAGGGCAGAGGTCACTAGCGCTCGGACGATTGCCCGACGAGAGCGGCAGAAGCGCTCAAGACGCGAGTTAGCACGGCGGGTATGCAGCGCGCTGGAAGAAGACAAGAAACGGCGTAAAATGTACTACGAAGTACCAGGACGCTTTGATGCAGACAGACGCCTTCAGCTGATTCAAGATACGAAGGAGCAGTACTTACGCGATCTGGAAGCTGCTAGGATTTCAAGTAGTGCGGATCGCGTTTGATCTCCTCGACGGCTGTGTACATCTGCACCTGAACAGTCATTCAAGACGCTGTTGCCAAGCACGTACGCCATTTGTATGAATCAAGAGGAGTGCTGAAGTTGCTGCTGGTAATCCATCGTGTAAGGTAGCGCATTGACAGGATAATGTAAGGCCATTTTATTGATGTGTTGTTGAGATTCTAATTACGTCGTAACGCTCGAGCGTTATATAGCAGTGACATCGATTCATTCGCTGCGTAACACCACCGCCTACAGGTCTAGTGAGTCTAGCGGCGCGTACAAAATATCGCATTAAGGTAGTGTTGGCACTGCGTCGATGATGACGTTCGCGCTTAGCTACGTAGTTGCGAGCACCGAGTGTCAATGCAATGCATTGAACAGTGTGCGTGGGCACTAGTGATTGTCCAAGAAGTATGTAGCCTGTAGAGCTTACCGCACCCAATCCTTAAAAATGTGAGTATCCAAAGGCGGCTGCCGCCGTAACGCTCAAACGTTTATAGCAGTGCCGTTGATTTGTTCGCCGACTCATGGCACAATATACCTGGCTGGATGGCAGTAGCGGCGAGGGCGTAAATAAAGCATCAAGTTTGGTTAGCAACCGGGGTGAGGATAGCGGACGAGCTTAGAAAAGTCGTCTAGTTTTGTAAGTTCAAAATAAATGCATTGAGCAGTCCGCACATACACAAACGAAAGTGTAAGCCGACTGTGACCATCACCGCATCCCATCAGTGGAAGTATTGGATAACCAAAGGACAGATGGCGCTGTAACGCTCACTTTATTTTTTATGGAAATGCCGTTGGTTTTGTGGTGATGCACGCCACAACATACAAGGTTAACTACCTGAAGCGCCCAGTGCGGAAATGCAGCATTAAAATGATTCATACACAGAGGTGAGGATGCCGTTTGCGGCTGGCAACTTTGCGTTTGGCGCTAAGGGTCACTAAGACACATTGAGTAGTGCGTATATAGTAGCGGAAGTGTAAGCAGCCTGTGACCGTCACCGCACCAAATCTGTGGAATAACTCAATAGTTGAAGGCGGATGACGCCGTAACGCTCGAAACATTTATTGCAGTGCATTTAATGCCTTCGCCCACACTCATAACATCATACATGGATGGATGCTTCTAGCAGCGAGTGCGCAAATATGATGTATTAAGTTTCGTATAACCGCGGTAGCTAGTAGTAATTTACCGACGCTCAGTGTGTGAATTTATCCACTTGCGAAAAGTATTGTCGCTGGTAGTCTATCGCGGTGGTATTTTTGGAATAAATGGCAATCACCCAAGAGCTGTCGACGCGTGATGGCATCCTGGACGTCATGTCGGTTATGCTCTGCTGCTGCCTAAGGGCCCGGATACGGCACCGTCACGGGTAACATTCTGGACATCATCCCGGACAGTGCGTCTCGATGCGCTCTCTGTCGTGGCCATCTTTGCGGTCTAGCTCTACCTGGTGGCGACGTATGGTCATCGCGGGGTACCATCAACCTATGCATCAAGTACCGGCCTGATCTGTCCCTCGCGCAGTATTTTAAATCGCGGCAATTGTGCAATGCGTTGGGTACTAACTATACTCTGTGTTTATTTCCGCATCCACTACCATCAAGATGACACATAGCCAGCGCCACAGCCGGACTCTGCCAGCTGCGCATGCTTCCTGCGCTGCTTGCTCGCAACGTGCTGGCGCTGTCCTAGGTGGGGAGCCGACACACGGTGGCCCCTGCGTTGTCGCTCGTCCCCGTGCCCACCTTGGTCCCCGCGCCGCATTTTTGGTATCCTGCGAGGGCAAAAGTACCGGCGGGTTAGCAAAATAGTCGCTGACGGCGTCACCGCGGACGAGTACCCTAGACCAGGCCTGTAGGTAGCATGACCGACCAGGCGTCGGCGCGTTCATGCAGCTGCTCAGGTAGCAGGGCGCTTACATGCACGGAGACGGCACGGGTGTGAGCGTTATCGGCAGCCGCAACGCTCGGTTCGTCTGTAGGCTTGCTCACGGCAAAGTATTCCGAGTTCACCATGCACTATACATCGCCACGCGAGTCTTCATCGTGCTAGCCACTTGGACACCGCGCAGCACACGGCCAGTAGGACCCTCAGAGCCCCCTTGTCCCTGGTGGTCTCAAACCACCTCCCGCGCCCTCCGTCTGCTATACCTTGCCTCAGTAGCCTAGATACTTTGTCCTACAGCTTATCCTCAGCCAAAGTCGTGTTTTGCTGCGTAAGTTACTTGATTTAAGCTCGTCCCGCCCAAGTGGTAACTGAGAGGCGAGGTGAACGATTGCCCACCCAACACTCTCCTAACTACGGCCCCCGTAGCCTAGCTACCCTACCTAATGCTGGCCAGCCTCGACCTTTCGTTGCTCGCCAGCGACTCTCCACGCCCTGGATCTTTCTGTTGCTCGCTTTCATCGCCGTCCGTTTGCCCTGCTTGTGTTGTCCCGCTCGCCGTACTGCTCCTTTGTATGCCTGGCCGGCACGTCGTCCCGCCTGAGATATTGCCTGCCATCTCTTCGTCTTGGCCACTCCGCAGCCGCTCGTCCGCCTCGCCGCACTGGCGCTCTACCAGCATCTGCCGCTCCGCACTTTAATGTCACTCGACCGTCACTTCCCCGGGACAGCGCTGCAGCTGTACGCGTGACGCAGTCCACGCCTACTGCAATATCGCTAGATTGCGCATGAATATACGATACTATACACAGTTCTTACGAGCTGCGCATATGCATATTAGAGAATATATAATTGAGGCAAAGGAACTTTGATAGAATAGCGTAGCTATTCATCTAATCTATCCGAAAACCTCAGTTCCAAACCATGAGGGAGTGATACCAGTTGAAAAAGATAAATTTCAGAGCTTCTTCGGGCCGCAGGCACGACTTTGTAATACAGTATGTGTTTGTCGAACCGGTCTCATATGACCATTTCGAGGTTTTTCAAAAAACGACAATCAAAGATTCTGTCGGTCAGATCGGACATAAGCGAAAAGCCGAGAAAAAGCGATTTTTTGTGTTGTGAGGTATATTGTGTTACTTTTCTTATCGCTAGAAATGAACTCTAATAACCATCCCAGTTCAGTATTTACAGCTTGACCGGTGTTTTGGCGCCTTGTTCGCCACCTCTCGAACTCCGTCCTCCCCCCTCTTCCGTATTCGATCCTTCTCTCTGTTTCCACTGCTTCATGTCCTCCGTCATTCGTGGGGTGCTCTTAGAGCAACCCCACCGGTAGCACTATTCGCCTGCTATAAACCAGATTTGTCGAGAATTTGTGTCATCTGATCGAGCCACCGGCGCCACCAAACGCTTGACAAATTTAGCGAGGATTCTCCCGAAACTATCTTGCACACCAAATTTGGCGAGGAAAATAGCGCAGAACGTGAGTAACACGCTGAAACAAATTCGAAATCGATTGCGAAAGTCTCGCTCGTTGTACATGTACACATGATCAGGTCCGAAATACTGCTGTAGTAGTCGAAGGTGACGACTGCCGGGGTCACGCTTCTTGTCTGGTGCACGACCTGGCCGCGATCCGCCTTGGTGCGCCTCTAAATTCACCCCGGTTGGGTTTGTGTGCATCATGACGGCAAACATGGCTTCTTCTTCATCGGCGTCCGCTAGCAAGTCTTGAACCCAGTGATCAGTAATGCCCGCCTCCATATTGAGCAGCTGGCGTTTCGACGCTCAATTGTAGCTGAACCGCTGCAAGAGTTGGCATGAGCTGTCGCCAAATATGTAAAACCATGTGGCTTGACCCGACAGATTTAGTTTATAAATAGCTCAACCGGTGGGGTTGCTCTGATGTTATAGCGACAGCGCTCTCGGCACACATCATCGGCGAGAGAGCTGTACTCGTCGACCAAAAATCATGAAATTTCGTCAAGACTACATATATGAATAGTCGACGGCTCCCTTGGATCATCGAAGCTAGTCTGAAATACCGACTGAGTTGGCCTTATGGTTGCTAAACTCGAACGGTATGGCATGAATAGTTCAAGGATCAGGGGGAATGTCTATAATTGTAGCGGAATTGGTTCCACTGCCTACGCGAGGGGGGGTATTATCATACTATCAGAGCCAGGCTTCGACGATGCCTTTCCGATATAACTGGCAGGAGACTGAAAGAGTGATGTCCAAGGCAGCAGCAAACCAGAAGATCGACAGGATGCGATCGTTGGGGGTGTATCACAGTACTTCACGTTCGTACAAGGTGTGCCCGCTCAACATGGCCACACATGAGATGCGGTACAGAGTGTATCAGTGAGCCTCTACAGCATGTAATGTGAATGGTTTGAAGTGTGCGTTTTGGCTGAGAGTGCTCGGTGCGAAACAACAGGCATCAATGTCTTTTACACGCTTGGAGTCCATCGTTCGGCTACAGCGCCCACTCGCCGCCTCATCATTACACTTCAGATGAAGGAGAAGATTGTGCGGCTGATTGATCTGAACTACACTCACGCGAACATTCAGAACGCTTTGATCGACATATTTTCTTTGGCTAGTTCAACCCTGCCCAACCTGGAAAAAATCAAAACTTCGTTTACTACCACAAGAGGACCAACCTGATGAGCACTGCTCTAGTTGATGATATGGTGGATTTGGTTCGAAACAATCGTTACACCAGTTCCCTCGATGAAGATAGAGCGTTTGCATTTGGATATTCGCTGAGTAGTACTGGTGAACCTACAATTGGAGAGGGCACGGATGACGGTCCATGTATGATAGCTGTATCAACAAAAGCTATGCAACGTAACGCCGATCGGCCATCTAACATTTTTGTCTTTCATATGGATGCTACGTTTAAATTGAACACAGTCGAATATCCTGTGTTTGTGTGTGGTATCTCCGATATTGCTCGGCATTTTCACCCTGTGGCAATGTTCATTACGTCACAGCGGACTACTGTTCAGTACGAGCAAGCTTTGGCTGCAATTTCGTCGATGTTTGAGGTAGTTGTTAATCGGCCTCTGCATATTGATTTTGTTATGGCTGACGCGGAAGACGCTCAATACAACGGCTATAACCTCACTCTTCGACGTCCAGACACCACATACCTGATGTGCTTCTTTCACATCACGGAAAATGTCCGTACACGCATTACGGGTTTATCTGATCACGCCAAGCATTTTGTGTACAGACACATATATGAAATGCACTACAGCAGTAGTTACACTGAATTTTTGCTGCTCAAGACGAAGGCTCTATCTGTGTGGGCGGACTTTCCTGAATTGACCGACTTTTCAAACTATTTCGTGACGCAATGGCTCCAATCGCGGTACTGGGCTTGGCGGTGACATCATACACCAAGCGGCTTTGCTAAAACTAACAACCCTTGTGAACAATTCAACGAGGTCATCAAGACTCAGTGCACTCTTCATGTCCGTTCGAATATATTGTACATTGTTGCAGAAACTTCTAAGTTTGTGCCACCATAAATCAGTTGCACGGGTCGCGTTTGCAGAGAAACCCATTGTTCATAAGCCTTAAATGACTCGATTTAAGAAGTTGACAGCGCAGGGAAGCCTAATTGTGGTTCAACCTCGACATGATGTACGGTTTTTACTGAGTGATTTAGATGTTGACCATGACACAATGCTGGTTCAGGGGGTGTATACCAGTCAACAAACGTGTGATGATGCTAAACGCGGAGAGAGAAACAAGAACCGTATGGAACGTTGGGAGGCACCCCTCGATGGATGGCATGTTAACATTCAAACCCAAAAGTGTTCTTGCCGATCCTTTTTCAAGTACGCATGCTGCGTGCACCTCATGGCAGCACTTCACGCTTGCGATCTGCTCCTCCTTGGTGAAAATCCCAGTTCCACAATCGTCGCTTAGGAGGACGCACCTGAGGTCGAGGCAAGGGTAGGAGAGGCGGTCGCCCAGGAAGAGTATCTAGTGCTCTAAGTCGAGATTAGTGGCTTTATAGCGATTGAATTCTTCTACACATACGCATCGTAGCTAGGAATACCTCTAGCTTTACCAAACCTTTTTAAACCTGGGCGGGAGAATTGGTCGGTCGGGATCTTCACGGACACCAGCTTCAGAATACGTATTGTATGCCTCAGCTACTGCGCTGGTGTAAGCTGCGTGGGTACGCTCAATTCGACTTGCAGAGAATTCATCTGATGGTTCATTTTCGGGATCTGTGGGCTCCGGCTCAAACAATGCAGTTCCTCTAATCGTCGCTAAGACGTACGACAAGCGTTCGGCAACTGCCTCGAATGCATCTTCCGCGTTGTCGTTAGTAAAGGCTGCATCTGAGTGAAGTACAGCATTCTCTACGCTCATTGTACCCGCCTCGATCACGCCGGCGAGGCTGCCACGGTTGTAGGCAGTTTGTAGTTGCAGTAACTATTCTGCAGTTGTGACCTTGAAGTACCGAGAGCGCGCACGGATCAGGTTGACTTTGCTGTGAGCTATTGAAGCGGCGATGCTTCCATCAGTTGGAACGCAACTGGATGTGTTGGTTGATGGGTCTTCTGTTGCGACAGCAAGGCGAGGTTGAGGTGATCTCAACATTCTGCTCTCACGGCGATACCGACAAGCTCTCTCATCCAGGATGCTGATCGACGGATTAGGGAAGACAGGTCTGGAGTTTCTCGCATGAATTTTTGCCTTCGCAGAACAGGCAGCGCCAGCCAAGCTTTCCGTAAGGCAACCTCTCCTGGTTTAAGCAACCACTTTTTGTCGGACTTCATCTGTGCGACGCCATTCAGCTGCAATCTCTTCTGAGCGTAGTCACGTGCGTAAATAGACCCCTCGCTAGCTGCAAAACTCTACACCTCTGAGTGCACAAGCATCACCTACCGACAGCTTACCGCCCAGGATGGAGCTCGGCAAACCGCAGCCACTTTTAGGAAAGCTCACCGTGAGCTCATAGGGCAGCGACTGCAAGAGGAAGAGGCGAGCGACGAGACCCAGCAGCAGCGAGGAGGGAAAATACACACCGACGCCCGTACATTCGGCTTAGTCACCCAAAACGTAAATGGGTTGGGAAACACAGACGCACAACGGGCACGCTGGTTTCAAACCTTCCGGACCACGGACGACCACGGGAGACACGCCGTGGTGCTCGTCCAAGAGACCCATGTCGAGGCAGCAGAAGTTGTGCGTGTGGAGAATGAGCACGCCTTGCAATGGGGTTTTCGGCCTGGTAGCAACCGTCTCTCATACTGGTCACCTTCACACAGCAAGAAAGGTGGAGTAGGGATAATGGTGAATCCGTACGTAGCGTACAGCAGTATGGCGCCGTATGCCCAGGAGTCTTGGTCTCCGCTCTTCATGGCGGTCACCGGTGAGATGGAAGGCCAACCGCTGGTGGTGATCAACATATATGCGCTCCACTTGAGGGCACGATGGGAGCAGTCCTTTCGTAGATTACTTGATGTCAGGGTGGCAGAAGGTGCTCGGGTATTAGTGGGGGGGGATCTCAATTTTACCCTAGACGAACAGGCGGATAGAAATTATGTGACCGCGACAGGATCCCATGACTCTCCAGTGCTGAGGGAATTATTGACGAACTGGGGTCTCACTGACCCACTCGCACTAAGACGACCTTCCTGTTGGACGCCGGCGCTGCTCATCCAGCACCGCCAACAAACACACACCTATGCATACGAGGTACCAGGGCATGGATCAGCAACTTCAAGACTGGATCGGTGGTACGTCTCTGCGGCGGCGCTAGACTGGGTTGCGGACAGTGAATTTGTGGAGGCGGACGTAGCGGCGGATCACAAGGGAGTAAAGTTGCACCTGATCTCACCCACAGACCCCATAAGGGTGCGGAGGCCAGCCAAGGTCTTTCCAGTCCCATGGTATGCGGTTGGGGCGGTGCTCGCGCAGCCAGTGGCAGCGCTTCAACGTTTGCAGACGCAAATCGAAAATGAGACTAAGACGGCGGAAGAGTGGGCAGGGGAATGGGACAGTCTCAAACTAGAGATAGTAAAACAGACCCTGATCACAAAGCGCGAACGCAAGCGCGTTGAGCGAGGCAGTCTGAAACAGAAATTAAAGAGACTAGTACGGCAGCAACAGCGGCTCCAGGAAGAAGAGCAAGGCATACCGGCCACAACCGCCACGATCACGGATTTGATGGATGCGCTGACGCTGGAACCGGCGCAGAGACCAACTCGGGCCTCCAGGCTCCGTTATGCTATTGCAGACTGCAAGCGCAAGCGGGCAGGCATCCGAAAACAACGTGTGTTTGAAGCGACACAGCACTGGCGGGGAAAACCGACAAAACAAATGTTCCGGAGAGTGTCGAACAAGTTTAGCGATAACACAATCAGACGGCTTAATCCGGTGGAGGGTGCACCAGTCCGGGACGTGCATGAGGAGGCAGACACATTTGCCGATGCCTGGACACCAATCTTACAACAGTCCAAAGCACAAGCAGCGGACGTCGAGGAGATGGTTACTTGGATGAAGAAACCTGATGAACCTACAGCAGAACAGCGGGCACTGACAGATCCAATCACAGAAGAAGAGGTAGGACGGGCCATCCGGGCTTGCAAGAAAGGTAAGGCCACTGGGCCAGATCGACTTGGCAACGATTGGTACAGACATTACGAGACGGAGCTCATTCCGATACTAACTTTCCTTTTGGGACGGTGGTATGCTACGGGCTGTTTCCCGAACTCCTTCCTTGACGCCGACATTTTCTGTCTGAAGAAAGGGGCGATCAACGGAATGCACTGAATTACCGGCCACTCGCGTTGCTGAACACGGATTATAAAGTCTTAACGAGGATATTGGCGACGCGAATTAGACCAACCTTGCAAGGCCGGATCCACCCTAATCAAAATGGTTTTGTCCCGGGCAGAACCATACATGAGACGTTGCATCTATACGAAGCGGCGAAAAATATGGTTCTCGCTGACCCAGATCAGGAGGAAGCTATCGCAATGTTGCTGGATTTCAGGAAGGCATACGACTCGCTGGATCGTGAATACATGTTGCAGACACTACGGCAGCACGGGTATCCGGAGCAGTTTATACAGGCCGTACGGAAGCTACATGAGGGAACCAATGTTCGCTTTCTTGCAAATGGAGGAAAGTCCAAGAAGGTGGAGGTCAAGAGTGGCATCAGACAAGGGTGTCCCCTTGCTCCAATGTTGTTTATCCTCGCACTGGACCCGCTGTACCGTAAGATTGACAGCACAGACGGTCTGACGGGAGTAGTAATACAATCTGACGCGGGCAGCTTGGAGTTAAGGGTGGCTGGATACGCAGATGATACGGCACTCTACCTTCGGTCGCTAGAACAACTGTCAGCATCACGGAAAATTACGGTACTATTTGGGAGGGCGTCAGGGCTCCAACTCAATGACGCCAAGACCATTAATATTGCGCTCAAAGGTCAAACTCAAGACAGCACATTACCGGATCCTTTGCGTTATCAGGAAGATGGGGTCTCCGGACGCTACCTCGGCATACGAGTCGGGAGTGCTATACCGGCAGGACGTACGTAGGAAGTAGCGGACACACAACTCCGCGTACGGCTCAGTCTGGCCAGCCTGAAGACCACAACAGTGGATCAACGCAGTCGTATAGCAGCGGCGGTGATTGTCCCGAAATTGACATACATTGCACAACATGACTAGCCTTCGACCAAGACGATCAACAGATTCAGCAAAAAACTGAGGAATTATGTTTGGCACGCATCTTTCACCGAGGAGGTCGGCGGCGCCAAGGCGTGGCTGGATGCGGATTTAGCTGTCCTCGACCGAACACAAGGGGGCTGGCGATACCAGATCTGAGAGTAAAAATATTTGCGACAGCAGCCATGGCGGTGGGCAGGTGGGCGACACGCGGAACAAGAGGACGTCACGTGGTAGGAGATGTACTCAGCGCGGTGGCGGGGACCATCATTGCCAAAGCAATCAGAATCACCCCAAATTTGCTGCAGCATCCAAAAACAGGATGTAGGCGACTCAGCTCGATGTGGGCAACCGGGGAGAGACTCATCACCTTAGCTGGAGGCACCAAGGTGTCTGAGCAGAGGCCACATATGGTCAACCCAATGTGGGTCCTGGCGGAGCATTTCGATGGATTGAACATCACGCGGGACCGAGAGGTTTACCGAGTGGATGATGCTAGATTGCTTCGCACAGTTTGGCGACTCATGACAACGGTGACGGGGTGCGAAGACGGAATACAATGCTTCGAATGGCTAACAGCAGCGGTGATGGGAGATCTTCATGTGTACAATGAGAACGGAGTGCTGGTACCGGCAGCATGGTGGGTGAGCGGGGCGGCGATCAGCAAAAAGACAGTGGCGGAAGTGCTGACATGGCAACTTGAGGAACCGGGGGTATTGACGGTCAGAAGCATGAGCAGGAGACAGAGACACGGCCAGATCTCCGATCTCACGCTCCTCATCGTCGCGATGGTGGTGAATTATCCCACGTTGTTGACCCGACGATATAATGCAGCGGAGGTGCGCTTCCTAGCGACGCCCGTGGATCACCCGATCACGGTGATGATACAGGGATCGGGGGGGGGGGTATCAGCGGGGCGGCATCACCACCTTAGCAACTTGGGCGTGGACAGTCATAGGGCAGCAGCTCAAAGCGGCGGCGACACCGGACGTGGCGATACACTATGTACACCCACACCCGTACACGTCAAGGCTGACCTGTCTGTGGAGAGCAGGCCGACGACGCCCATACACGAGACGGCACTACAAACAGTATGTGGCACACGCATCGAGGACGAAGGGGGACAACAGAAAACTAAGAGGGCGGCAATCTGGATGGCATCAAGCAGAAAGGCTGCAGCAGGACTGGAGATTCTGGAATGGCGGAGGATACGAAGAATTCTTGGTTTAAGACCCTGGGGCGAACAGGTGCAGTACCGCATGAAGGCGCGCGTATTCAATGTTGACGTCAAAGATAGCAGGATCGAATGCCCCCACGAAGAATGTGGGCACATACTGGAGATGGATGTCTATCACGTTTTTTGGACGTGTCCGGCCGCACGTAGACTGCGTGCCATTTTTGTGAACACATGGAAGTTATTCGGGATCCGGGAAGGTGAACTGGAGAAGGCATGCTTTGGACTGCAGTTGCCAAGGATACCTCAGCGATTTTGGGACATAGCGGCGGATCGGAAGTCATGGCTCACTGGAGATAATGTATGGTTGGACGAGTACATTACGCGACTGGTCGAGGGCTGTTGGCGACTGGGGGCGGCGTTATATTTTCACGCGGCGTGGAGGTGACGAGTGCAACATTTCGACGAGCTGAATAACGTTAAGACTCGACACCACACCGCACAATTGGCCAACAGACTACGAATTGGTTACCACACCATGCATAAACATTTGCCGGCTCTCCAGGACGCGGACGCTATGATCAAGGCGACACCGGTGATAGCAACAGCGTTACAGGAGGAGGGTGACACCACGCACTACGCGGACGCGGACGGAGGGTGCAGCTATATTCTCTTCTTTGACGGAGGATCCAGAGGGAACCCGGGCCCGAGAGGGGCGGGCGCTGGGGTAGTACGGCTCCACAGTCCGGACGGACCATACCGACTGGTGTGGGCGGGCGCAATATCGTACGCAACAACGAAAACGACTAACAACGTCGCTGAAAATACGGGACTACTCACGGGGTTAACGGCATGTGGATCCCGAGGCTATTCACCACTTCATGTGGTGGGGGACAGCGCGATGATTATTCGGCTACATTGCACCCGACATCCGCCAAAGGCGGCACACCTGAGGCCTGTACTGGAAATGTCGACGCCAGCTGGCGAAGGTAGTGGTCACATCATGGACCCTTCACCGGAGAGCCTTCAACAAGATGGCCGACTGGTTGGCAAACAAGGCCATGGACTTGAGGCAGAGCTGGCAAGTCCATGACGAGGACGGGAGCATCAATAAGGAACAGTGGAATCAAGCTCATGCGCTGGTCAACGGAGATGTCGACCACTGGCTGCTAGAATATGGAATGGCGACCCCGGCAGGGTCTGCCACGACAGCCCTTTAGAGGGCGGTGGAGGCGAGCACACAGCAGCAAGAAGCTGGCGGGAGCCTCAGCTGACGGCTGATGAATAGGCAGTTGTCGGAACGGGCATAGGAAGTCGTTAGTTTTAGGGATAAATGACATCAATGTACCTCACTGAGAAACGAAACGAAACAAAAATACCACCGCGATAGATTACCAGCGACAATACTTTCCGGTTGCGTGTTACCCGTCGCCGACACAAGTAACATCCACTTGGGCTAATTATTTCTGTCACAGGTATAGCATATTGCGGGTAGTACACACTGTAAAAGGCTTATAATAGCCTGATATTTATGCTTTTGTTCGGTGATACATCAAGTCTTGGAGACCTGGTACATCATAGATTACAAACGCTGGGTTTTTTCGAAAGGCTTACAGGTGATGCAATTTATACAGGTCGGTTTATATAGCGCCCACACGAGATACAACCACAGGAAGGATTTCGTCATAGAGAGATCGATGTTATATGCGCGGAAAGTGCAATCCCTGGTAGACTCTGAAATAAATTTCAGAGAATTATAATAATACAGGATACATGTTTGGCAAACCACCAAGCTTCTTGTGACGAAAGACCATGAGCTACGCAATGGCCCGCCGTCGAGTAGATCCAGATGCTATTATAGCCGCAGCATTGCCAATGATGTGTGCCGAGAGCGCTGTTGCTATAATATTAGTACCATGGTACTGTATTGTACTTGCGGCTCTCAAATCTTGTGGGCATTTCTAATGCTGAAATGGTGACGTTTTCGCCAGCTGGGATTTCTCAGCGATCTACGATCAACGTTGGTGAAGGGCACGAATGCGCTAACAAGTGGCTGAGAAACTGTTGCTGTAGTTTGAGACCGCAGCTGTTGTCCTCGCTGCCGTCTGCCAGTCACTTTATTGTTCGTACATTAAGGTATCAACCATGCTTTGCATGAGGTGATTGGTATCACAGTTCCAGCTATACAGACTGTCCAGGCAGCTGTGTAAATTGAAAGAGGTCAACGCCTGTGGGCAATGCCCACTGCCTCTCGTGGGCACGTCGGTTGATGCTTGTCTTGTGCTGTTTGGACGGTGCTGCCTCGCCCGCTGGAACACGACCTCATTTCAGTTTTCAATCGCACTCCTCGATCTCAAGTCGAAACTCGTCTCCCCACAAACCCAAAGATGAAGGTCCTATCCCCGTCAAGCGCTATCGCTGTTGCATCGCTCTCGGTATGCGTCCAAGGCCACGGATACATTTCCCAACCCAAGGCGACGTACGAGCCTAACACGATCTACACGAACTACAACGCGCTGACGACCGCTAGCATCAACGCGGGTTTCAATGGTGGCAAGTACGACGGAAGTCCGACGGACAATGCCAAGGTGTTCAACGACCACTGGAATGCTACGGGCTACCAGTCGCTGCGTGAGATGGTCGACCCCATCGCTCCGGACTACGGCAAGTCTATTCAAACGGCAGACCCCGTTGACGTGAGCAGCTACACGGAGATGTGGTGGCAGAACGATGAATACAAGGAGGGTTTCATCGCGTCTCACTCGGGTCCGTGCGAAGCTTGGATCGACGATGTGCGAATCTTCCACCACGACAACTGTGCCGCGGAGTTCACATCGTACCCTGCCAAGATTCCGGCGGACTACACGGCGTGCAAGGGCGACTGTCTCTTCTCGTTCTACTGGCTTGCGCTGCACGAACCGAACTGGCAGATCTACAAGCAGTGTGTGCCGATTACCAACAGCGGATCGTCGACCACGGCGCAGTCATCGGCTTCCGGTGCTACTGAGCAAACTTCTACCGACGCCCCCGTGGCTCTGACGACGGCTCCGACTGCTACCACTGCCACGCCGACGGTTACGAAGGGAGCGACAGCCCCTGTCCCGGAGGCTACACCCGCTGCCACGACCGGTGTCCCTGAAGTTACTTTGACGGAGGCCCCGGAGGCTACTCCCGCTGCCACGACCGGTACTCCTGAAGTTACTTTGACGGAGGCCCCGGAGGCTGCGACGACTCCTACCGTCACGGTTGCCACCTCGGAGGCTACGAAGGGAGCTACCGCTTCCCCCACGACGCCGGACAACTGCCACATGTACTGATTGTCGAAAGCAAGACAACCAGCGAGCCTTGATACTAGATGTAAGTTACGTGCGTGATAGCTTGTTCTTGGTATTGTATTACAGTTATCAAGAGCAGGCATCTCCGAATAGAAATCCACGTTTGAACTTGAATGTTTTCACATATTTTGGCAACTTACGTACTTTAATTACATATCCCGTATTTTTCGATCCCTCAAAAGAGCTCCTCAAGCCATGCTGCTCCGAGGCAAGCGCGCCCTCGTGGTGGGGCTCATGAACAAGCACTCGCTGGCTGCGGGGGTCACTCAGGCGCTGCTCTCCGGTGGCGCCAGCGTTGTGGTGTCGTCCAAAAGCCCCTTGAGCGAGAGCCACATCCGGAGTTGCGCCTTTGAAGGCCCCAAAACTTCGGACAGTTCGAGTCCGTCGCTGTATTTCGAGCCGTGCGACGTGGAAAGCGACGCGAGCATCGAGCAATTGATGCAACGCTGCGGAGAAATTTACGATGGGGAGTTGGACATTCTGGTGCATTCCGTGGCGTTCGCGCCTCGCGAGGCTTTCACGAACGGATTGCTGGAAACCCCCAGAGCTGCATGGGCCCAGGCGATGGATGTGAGTGCCTACAGTTTGGTGGCGCTGGCAAGAGCTGCCAAGCCGCTGATGGTGAGTGGGGAGGCGGACGGGGGCGAAGAGCGACGCGATCGCAGTGTCTTGGCACTGACGTATGCTGGATCGACCAAGGTGAGCAATGTTGAGGTGGGGGGGGGGGGGTCTGTTGTTACTGACTGTTGTGTACTTTTTGTAGGTGGTGCCGAACTACAATGTGATGGGTCCAGCGAAGGCTGCGCTGGAAGCGACGGCGAGGCAGCTCGCGCATGAGCTTGGGCCGGACGGGATCCGTGTCAATTGTCTGAGCCCTGGACCGATGAACACGGTGTCCGCGCGTGGCATTCCTGGCATCTCGGTGAGTTTATTGTTTTTAGTTTGGGAGTGCTTGTAGGATCTAAGGCTCAGGAATTGTGATGTGACAGAAAATGAGGAAGTACGCTGAGAATCATGCTCCTCTGCGCCGGAACAGCTCAAGTGGTGATGTTGGATCCGTGGCAGCTTTCTTGTCGAGTGACCTTGCTGCTGCTGTCACGGGACAAACCATTTACGGTGGGTTACGGGCCGATACTTTCAATAATCAAGGCAGACGCTGATTGACTCATTTTTGTAATGGTATGCGCGTACAGTTGATGGTGGCTTGAGCGCAATGGCACCGTATGCGAGGGAAGAATAAAACTGAATGACGTCGTGCAGCAGCAATTTATGAAGTGTTGCAGATATCAATGCAAGCTGGTAGGTTGACGGACATGTTGTGGATTTTCGTGGGTTATCTACGAGGGTGGCACATATACGCGACCAAGATAAGTGTCTGGTCGTGATGGCGGTGAATGCTATGTTGGTGAGAGCCACTGAACTCGGATCTTGGGTCAGGTCTTCCATGGTATAAGTATGGAGTTTTTTTCGTGGGGCATTAGGCTGCAAGGTCGACGTTGTTGAAGTTGGTCGGCGCTGGGGTTGTTTTTCGTTCGTGATAGCTTGCATCAGTCACTGAAGCAGAGTGCCGTCCGTGATATGCTAATAACTGCTCGGAACCACGCAGATGAATTGAAACAGACATCTCCTGTTCACCCATATTCGAGAATGACCAGCTCCAGACCGTGCTTGAGCGGAAACGCTGGACGAGGTGCTGGTTCGAGAAGAACTGCACAACCGTGGTGACATCTCCGGTGATCTCAATGAGATCGCCGATTGCGCTATCGTTTCCAGCATTGGTACCTGGTTGTGTCTCCGAGTTGTGTGGTCTACTCTCATCGTCAGGAGCGGACGAAGCACCAGAGCTGGTTTCGCAGCTTTCTGAAAGACCTGAGTCGCTGGTTGCACTCACTGGAGAGTGTTTGATCTCTACGACACGCTCTAGTTTGAGGCATTATGCAGTCACACACGTCAGACTTGATGTTACGAGTCATGATTTCCTATTTGCAGATACAACGTACTGAATGCTTTCCACTCAACTCCGGTGAGCGCCAAGGCGTAAAAGCGCAGCGCACAGCAGTCACTACAATTCGAATAGTCCACTGCACATGTTGCCGGGTTTGTTGGGAACGCCACCGCACAGTTACTGGCCTGGAAAACGACAGCTTCATCCAGCCACAACTCGCACGGGCCCTATCACCATATCTTGTCAGTGATCGACGGACGAGCTACATCATAAACCAAGAAATTGGCTTACATGCTCAAACCCTCCTTCAATTGCTGCGTCGTCGTTCCAGTAGAGCTCCTGTTGCTCTGTGTCCACGACAATAGGAGCCGAACTTTCATCGCTACAGCTACTCGAGGGGGAAGCAACCTCGTCGATCAGTTGGCGTAGGGAATCAAACCCTGTAGAGGAAAACGCTTCCGCGAAAGTGTCGACATTGTTACAAGCGTCGCGCGACCAGTTCAGGTCTGTGAAGGCGGCATTCACGCACGGCCTGACAATGGTCGGGCAAACCGGCAGCGATATCCCACCACTCGAATCGGTAGAGGTTGCTGGGAATGACAAGACAGCCACGCCGCCAATCTGGTTTATCGCCGCAAAGGCCCAAAAGCCCTGCAAAAGCAGCTTGAGCAACGCAACCATCGTTTTGACTTTGAGCAGAAGATAATGTCTATTAGTACCCGTTTTCTTAGTTGGGCATGATCTTACATGTACTATAATACAGTAACCGAATGAGATGTCTGGCGCCGGAACGTGCCAACTTTTCTGTGTTGCAACTTGTGGGTCTCAAATCCTGCACGTTCGTTCGTCGAGCGTGAAGTACGTAATTGCCAGCTGGGACTTAGCAGTAGCGCATGAACGGGACGAATGATTCGTCACGAATCTACATGTACATATAGTGGGTTTTAGTCAGAGACCAGGGCGAGTGTTCCTTGTTGCCGTCTGCCGACACCGCAGACACTTTACGGATCGTATGGACCAGCCACTTTTGCCGTGTTTGCTCTCAAAGTTTGAGTCAAACATCTCCACAAGCTGGTCTGCTGTAGCTGACCCTGCAGCTGGGGCAACGGAACCAGCTCATTGCTGGCATCTGATGCATGTCTTCTGCTGTTCGGACGGTGCTGCTTTGCCCGCTGGAATGCATTCCCTTGTCAGTTTTTAATCGCCCTCCTCGGACTCAAGTCGAAACTCGTCCCTCAACGCATCCGAAGATGAAAGTCTTGTCTCCCTCAGGTGTTTTGGCTGTTGCGTCGCTGACCGCATGTGTGCACGGCCACGGGTACATCTCTCACCCCAAGGCGACATACGAGCCCAACACAATCTACACGACCTACAATGCGCTGACGACCGCAAGCATCAACTCTGGTTTCGACGGAGGACACTACAACTGGAGTCCGACCCAGAACGCCCAGGCGTTCAACGACCACTGGAATGCTACGGGGTACAAGTCACTCCGCGATATGCTGGACCCCATCGCACCTGACTACGGACACTCGCTCGAGACGGCAGACCCCGTTGACGTGAGCGGCTACACGGAGATGTGGTGGCAGAACGACGAGTACAAGGAGGGATTCATCGCTTCTCATGAAGGCCCGTGTGAGGCCTGGGTCGACGATGTGCAAATCTTCCACCACGATAACTGCGCCGCACAGTTCAAGACGTACCCTGCCAAGGTGCCTGCGGACTTCTCGTCGTGTAAGGGTGACTGTCTGTTTGTCTTCTACTGGTTGGCGCTGCACGAGCCGAACTGGCAGATCTACAAGCAGTGTGTACCGATCACGAACAGCGGCTCTTCCTCGCCCACAACTCAGTCTTCGGGCTCGAGCGAGACTGCTGCCTCCACGGACAATGGAGCGTCTGGAGCTGAGCAAACAACGACTACTGCTCCTGCTGCTACAACAGCAACTCCTACAGCTACCACCGCCACCCCGGAAACCTCCACAGACGATGGATCCTCAAGTGTGACTCAGACGGATGCCTCAACGGCAAATGAAGCCTCGAGTGGAGAGCAGATGGCCACCACCCCAGCACCGGAAGCCACCACTGCCGCTCCTGAGACTGAGGCCCCGCTGTCTACTCCGGCGACGCCAACTGCAACCGATGCCGCCACTAGCTCCGGCAAGTGCGTGCGTCGTCGCAACTAAGCGTTTGGGGGAAGGCTTATACATTCTTCTCGAGACCGACAAGACAGGACTCGACTGTAAGAAGTCTCAATTGATGTTAGCGTGTAAATGTTAGTTCAATGTAGCTCCTACTCCTATTGAGCAAGAGCAATGACATTAAGAAACCTCCCAAAACTCTGTAATGTCTGCAGGTTAACGAAGACACGCGGGGGGGGGGGGGGAAATCCCTGAAGTTAGCCGTAGGTCAAGTGGGCTACCATTAACGCAACGCTCTCCAGTTTGTCTAGGACTCCTAGTAGGAGGTCATCCTGTTTGTCGTTATGGAGTGACCTGGAAGTCATCAGCTTTGCGTCATGCATGGAGCTTGATGTTTTGTTGTCATCTATCCAGTCATCAGGCTGGCCGTTATGGGATTATTGGGAAAAGACCAACCTGCTTCTTGGCGCTGGTATTAGCTCGGGGAAGGTTTGAATATCATCTCCACTATGATACACGAGGCTATGATTATTGAGAAGGTTTTCGTTGGCAGCACCATAGCATCGCGGCGATTGTTCCTACTATCCTACATGTACCGTATTCGCCTTCTTACCTCTGGCTTGTCTGTGAGCTACGATGGATTTAGAATTAAAAGGGTCGACATCAGTACATGTACCAAAACAAAAAATACTCAGTGTTGTACTGTTGCTGCGGCTCTATCGATGGAATAGTTCGTTGCTTGCTTGTGTCGGCATGTCGATCATCTACCAACTGCTCAAACGGCAATTCCTCACGCTTGTTTACGCGTAATACGTTATGTTTCCGACACCGATCAAGGCTTCGAGAGCAATGTTGCCTGCCTCACCCGCTGGAACACATTTTTTCAATCGCATTCGTTGATCTTAGGTTGAAACTCGTCTCGCCACATACCGAAGATGAAACTCTTATCCCTGTCCAGCGCTATCCCTATTACATCGCTCTCGGTATGCGTCCAAGGCCACGGATAAATTTCCCAACCCAAGTCCAGGTCCTTGGAACTTAGTGTCCGAGGTTGGTACCGGTAAATCCCAAAAAGAAGTGTGTTGGGGGAGGCCGACAAAGCAGCATCAGATCGATAAATAATCCAAGGTTAAAAGATTTGCACTCAAATTTGTATGTCGATATTGCAAGGCTATCCTACGAGACGTACTAACTTTGCAAGGTAAATGTACAGTACTGTTGCATTTATCGGAGAACTCTGTAAGAGTTGTCGAGCTAGGACACCCACGTTGCTCTATGGTGGCGAGTCTTGTAGCTTCAGGTGTAAAGTGCTGGCAACAAGCGTCGCTCCGATACATTAATTTTTAATAACGTGAAGATTGCTTTCTTCAAGGAAGGCATGAACAAACCCTGCGATGTGTCGAAGCTGCCATCTGCCCATCTTCTCTGCTTGTACTTTACCATTCGACCCACAGAGTATCAGAGTGTGTTAATTTTTGCCTGGGATGGTGTGCTGCACGAGCCCATCGCGAAGTGGCATCCCCAGGGGAAAATATCGGCGCAAAGTGCACGATTGTGGGAGCTGCTACCGGTCGTGTTCGTGGTGGACCGCTTACTTTTTAATCGCACGTTTCTTGACGAGTACACTGGAACTATAATACCTCGAGATGAAGACCTTCGCTTCTTCGAGTGCCATCACACTGGCGGCCTTTGTGAGCTACGTGCACGCCCATGGATACATTTCCCGACCCAAGGCGTCGTACGAGCCCAACACGATCTACACGACCTACAACGCTCTCACCGGTCCCAGCGTTAACAAGGGATTCAACGGTGGCGTCTACAACCACGAGCCTGTGAACAACGCGAAGCAGTTGACGGAGCACTGGCCGGCTACAGGGTACAAGTCGCTTCGCGATATGGTGGACCCAATTTCTCCAGGTTACGGGCACTCGCTCGAGACGGCAGACCCCGTTGATGTGAGCGGCATGTCCGAGATGTGGTGGCAGAATGACGAGTACAAGGAAGGGCTCCTTGCATCTCACCATGTACGTTATATTTCTTCGTTTGATTCCATCTGGTTTCCATTCTGACGCTTTGCTCGCTATGCATAGGGTCCGTGTGAAGGATGGATTGACGACACCATGGTCTTCCACTACGACGACTGTGTTGCCGAATTCCCGGGCTATCCAGCCAAGATTCCCACGGACTACTCTGCTTGCAAGGGTGATAAGTGCTTGTTCGTGTTCTACTGGCTGGCTGTGCACTCGCCTGAATGGCAGATCTACAGTACGTTGGCATTATTATGGTGTGAATTGTACAACCTGGTAGCTGACAAATGCTCTTTGTGGTGTGTTACTTCAGAACAATGTGTGCCTATCTCGAACGGAGGCTCGAGTGAGGTGGCTGGCGAGGCTTCCACCAGTGTGGATACCCCCGAAGCAACCACTGCGCCGCTGATAACGGATTTTACTCAAACCGACGCAACGACTGCTCCAGCATCTACGCCAGCGACCGTCACTTCTATTGAGTCGGGAACTGGTTCGTGCAAGCGTCGCATTCGGGGATAATTTTTTTCAGCTTCCTGCCAGCCTTGTCCAGCTGTAGCCAAGTAAGTGTAGCCGTCGGGACTGCTACAAAGTGTTCATGTTCGTTCAATTTTACGTGCTTTTGTTTGTTGTACGATGCTATTCCATCACCGGTGTGTAACAGCTTTCACCCTCAACAACAACAGGGACCCGCGGAAAAGCTGGGCAGTGGTAATGCTCACAGATGTTTATAGCGGCACGCTTGCGGATTTCACTCGTCTCCAGCTGCTGGTATACCCGAGTCTGGGCTTTACCGTGACAGCATTTCTACCTCCACCTCACATTCGATTTCTCTCGTCGAAGATATGCCGCTGTGGACAATGCTAGCAATTTGCAGTGCATTGGAGCATCACAGGCTACTCGTCGCTTCGTGACATCCTTGACTCGCTGGTGCCGGCCTGTGGAAACTCAGGACGTCACCGGATACACCGAGGTGTGGCGGCAAAAAGGTAGTTAGTTACCAGGAGGGGTTCATTTCCTCGAGTCTCAACACGTACGCAGCACACTTTCCTTTATTCACACGTCTGCCTTCGACTTCGAAGAACAATAGTTGTGCGCGTCACGAGCCAGCACCAGAGCTTGTGGTACACCAACACTCGAGCATAGTTGTCGAAGTGGTACTTGTGTGCATCGTTTATCGTTTGTTCCGATAAGAAAAAAATGACTAGAGTTTCTCCTGTCTATATGATAGACCCGTGATCACCCGAGTACTTTCACCACTGCAACTAGCTTCGGCTGCTCAAGTGCTCAACAAGATTCATTTCGGAAAAAGCTTACTCGTTCCATGGCGCTTTCGGACTTGTACATCTTCGCTGGAATCTACATGACGGCGCGCTGCCTCCTCAGTTCAGGTGGTAGCTTTGGTGAAGAAACCGACGACAACAAAGGACCTACAAGCACAAACGAAGAGAACTTCGTGATGCTGCTATTCGCACTCGCCACTGTCGCTGACAGAGCACACTAGAGAAACACAAGAGGCAATACGGCTACACGATGCTCTCTTTCAAGCGAGCAATAAAAATACACGCATCCAGTTCTCACTCGCCAAAGATTCTTGCTGATATTTTGCTGTCACGATCTGGAACTACCTACCATACACACAAGTAACAACACCTAGTTACTTGAAGTATAATATCTCCCCGACTGGAGGTTGGATGTCAACCGTCTACGTCGGCTTCTGCAGCTCGTGCTTGCAGTGAAGACGGTGTTTTCGGGTGCTACTGTGGCTGGATCATACGGAGCGGTCATGGTAAGCCCCGTGACTGTAGACGTGGTTGGAGCGTCCGTCCCCAGCACTGTTGTACTCGGTGTGGCGGCACCGTTCACGACCCTTGCCAGTTCGCTTCGTGCATTGCCAGCCTGTAGAAGACAAATGTGCACTCTCCAGTGCATGGTGAATAATTGATCGGGATTTCCGCTGGATATCCTGTGCAGTCGTGACGGCAGTCGTCGAAATGAAATACGCGAGTCTCGGTTCCAGTGCTGCTATCAATTCAGACCTCGCAAGGCCCGTGGTGAGATGCATACATCGTCAGCAAGATGAACCCGACGAGCCACGAGCCAGCACTATCCATTTTACAACAGACAACGAACTGCTGCCCCCTAGGTAACCAAACCCTCTAGATATATTCCATTTGATAGCTCAATCTTCATACGTATCTCCACTTCAATAACAAATCCTCTTTCCAATACTCCGTTCTACAGATCACGTGACACTTGATGAATCCCTTCTTTTCTGAGTCGTTCTGCCACTTCCTCAAGTAGGAGCAGTGATGTCAAGCAAGTCTCTTAATCCCTTAGCGTCTTGTACTCTGAGTTCGGGAGCGCGCTCGTGAAGGTGGCTGTGTTGGTCTCTGGACTGTCGTTCCATTCGAGTCCTGCAAAGGCTGGGTCCGAGCTCTCTGTGAGAATGGCGTTGTAGCTTGTGATGATTGAGCCTTCTTGGAAGGTGGCAGTAGGTGTCCATAAGCATTCGCCTGCTCAAAAATGACAGCCACCGGAGCGAAAACTAGAAAATTCATCGCGATAGCTAAAGGTGGAGTTGTAGGCGTCCAAGTGGTCTTGGGGTAGCAAATGGAGGAATACTGTCATCTCTGTCCCCTGCTACATGTACCTGCGCCTTCCTGCAGAGATCAAGCAGCTGAGAGATCACGACAAACTACCATCAATAGCCTTGGGCCAAGGATTTTCGATGGCAACGCAGATCTTGTGCCCGCCTCCATATTTTACAACGGTGGCGTGTCCGCGATGCACGTGCGAGTGCTGTAGGAAAATGCTTTAAAGCGCTGGACATGATTCTCTGAGAACCCGAAACGTTTCAACGGGTGACCAGCGCTTTGAATGGGACCTCAGCAATTCTTCTGCAGCATAAGCGCGGGGGACTTACCTACAGACCATGCCCCCCCCCCCCCCAATTTCACTAGACAGTGTTGCGTCTCCATCGAAACTCGATTTCGATTCGACGACGCCTCCTTCGCGAAACCACCGTAGGCTACGGCTCAGACATCGCCCAATGCACCAACATTTTGAACGCCTGTTTGATAGCATCGCCCTCGCTTTTCGGTTACGAAGTGGTACCTGCATAGAGTCGCACCTCGCTCGCACCCACACATTCTTGTCCTAACGTGATCGCGCTCGTGCTTGGTAAAGGTGTCCGTCTTGCGGATTAACGCTGTGCCCCTCAAATCGGTCGCTCTGCAGTCCAGAGCAGCGCACTGGCGCTAGTGGTAAGCACGAAAAAGATCAGCTCTCGCGCCTGGATCTGTGGAATCACCTGGTACAGCTTGCTTATGGCGATTCACTCATGGGGACGGCGCCAAAATCGCCAGTCCTCGATGCGAAAATCTATCAAGCAAGCAACTTCGGCTGGCCGGGCAGGCGGGTACAGTTCTGTATCACTTGTCTGGAGAGAAGCACGCACCGCAAGGTGGACTCGAAAGCCTGCGAGATTTGACAGCACTCACACTGTCCGATCATCGCGTGAGCTTGAACGGTCAAGGTAAAGTCGGTCGCACCTTTCAGTCGTCGCCGGCATCTGTTTCTCAGCACTAGAGTTGCCCAGTACATGTATGACCAAGACTACAACCACTTCATGTTCGAGGCCGTCTTAATCAGATCCAGATGGCCGTGGACGACAGCGCCAACGTATGCCCCACGTGTTGCAGTCGATCGTCGATCAGCAGTGGGGCTATTAAAGACCATCGGGCTAAAGAGATAGACATCGCCAACTCCTCATTCCCACATTTACCTCTTCACTAACTAGCCGAATAGCCCCCACGACTTCCAACCATGAAGTTCATTGTTGCCTCCTCCGCCGTCGTCCTCCTGACTCATCAGGTCAACGCCCACGGCTATCTCTCGCAGCCGGCTGCGACCTTCGTCAACGGCATCGACACCAAGTACAATGCCCTTCTGACGGAGTCCTGTGACCCGGCCTTCGCGGGGCTCAAGTGGAACGACAGTCCGGAGGCCAACACCGCCATGTTCACGAAATCGTTCCTCAATTCGCAGTTCAAGACGCTCCGTGCTCTGATGGACACGGCAGCGCCCGACTGCGGCAACACTGTCCTCACCGGCACGCCCGTCGACGTGAGCTCGCTGAGCTCCATGAAGTGGCAGAACGACCAGGAGCAGAAGGGGTTCATCGATTCGCACCACGGACCTTGCGAGGCCTGGATCGACGACACACGCGTGTTCCAGTCGGACGACTGCCGCGCCGACTACACCATGTACCCGGCCGAGATCCCCATTGACTACTCGTCCTGCAGCGGAGACTGCACCTTCACGTTCTACTGGATGGCCATGCACGAGCCCAACTGGCAGGTGTACAAGCAGTGCGCCCCGATCGTCAACGGGAACGGCGGAGCGCAAACTGCGACCACGGACGCCCCGACAGCCACGAAGACCCCCACTTCGACAGATGCTCCTTCTACTTCGACGGATGCTCCCCCTGCGACCGATGCTCCTACTTACACCGACGCCCCTGCGACGACAGACGCCCCCGCTAGTGACAGCGAGTACACCACGGCCCCAGTATCGACCACTGCTGCCCCTGTGGAGACTACAGATGCCCCGACCACAGAAAGCCCGGTCGCAACCTCCAAAACAAGCTGCAAGACCCGTCGCCGCCGGATGACCGCCAACCTGCGATCGGAGAACTAGACTCGCACTCGATGAATGTGTCTTCGTAGAGAAAGTGACGTGTATATAGAAGTTGTAACCAATTGATGTCTTGCCCCCCACACGAGTCTTGCTATCAATTATGCCTTTGAGCAGCTCCACACATCGATGACGCGAAGCTGGAGAGCAGTGCATAGAGTATTTTACCTTGGGATGAGATGGCCAAATGGGATACCCAGCGAACAACAAGACATCTCTCGTTTGCTGCCGAGAAGGTCGCAATAATATATTACATGTAATATATTATACATGGTAAGCTCCTCAGAACCACTATTATAAATTATAATTTATACAGTCCTGCACCGCGTTTTCGACACCTACGTGGTCTTATAACCTGTACAACCTAATTAAAATGAGTATTACCCTAGCAGTACCCATTGTTTTGTACAAGCTCATCAAAATTTATGAGCCTGGCAGTGTAAATAAGGTCCACCCTGTCGAATACGCGGTGCAGAACTGTAATACGCGCTGGAGCGTTTGCGGTGGTGCCGTAAACCGAGTTCATTCGGTGGCTCTGATTCGGTGTTGCTAATGCACTTTCTACATTCTCTACATGTACATGTACTTCTTGTGAAGACGGCCACCTTGGGCGAAAAAATATCCAATCTGCAGCACTTTCAAGTTGCAAGTAACAACATCAGGCAAAGACTTCTTCTAGCAGTGGCTCACCGAGCGGCATTGCTTAAATTTGTGCCAAAATATCTGAACCAACACTGGCAATTGTCAGAATTAGCGGACATACAATGCCCAGCTGCTGACGGATGCATCTCCTTGACTGCCACTGACACTGCTAGTTCTAGCAACGAATCAAAACAATGAGATTATCCAGGATATCGTCAACTAACACCATACATACCTGTTCTCTGAAATTTATTTCGGAGTATATCAGTGATCAGATTCTCCGCTCAAAAAGCATGTTTGTCAAAAATCGGAAAAACCAGCTACAGCACTAGCTCACCAGCTCATCTCCAAATCTAATAAACCCTCAAGATCTGATAAAAAAGCGTTAATTTTTGCTTTTCGTCGGAATCCTCTCATAAAGCAACTTCAACCTGCTAACTTTAGAGATATCGACAGTAACTTGAGCCAAGATCACTCCAATCGCTAATATAAACTGAAAACTAGTCAAAATGCTGCGTGTTGCTTGTGGCGTGCTCGCTCAACATTCACGCGACAATTGAGAAAATAACTTTCAAATTATGACAATAGGTTTTCAATTATGACAATAGGATCCGGGTTCGGACAAGTACATCAGGAACTCCAGCACCAGTAATTGCTACGACGACCGCGATCATATCCATTTCGCTACTTCGTAGCGGCAAGTTCGTCTTCGAGGGCTCACGCGCAGCCTCAGCCAGTAGTATCTGGACATGCTGAACACGACTTCGGCTCGGACTCTGTGGAGCACACCAACATCGTGGCGGCTGGCACCGCCATCGCCACCGACGGCGAAAAATCAAGGCCAACAAGGAGCCCGCTACAAGTGTCTACATTATGCTTGTCAATATCCAATCGCTTTGTCGGGATTCCGAAAATCATCTCGCTCTTCGTTCGATGTGGCATATTCACCAAATATTCCTCTGTCCATTTCACTATCCAATGCCCACAAGTATCTGCATTTTCGCTCACATCAGAGAAGTGCCAAGGACTCAAGGTTCAAAAGGTAATTATTGAGCCATTACGTCAGAGACCCCGCAGCGATCTTCTTTCTACGTAGCAGTCACGCGCGTTACAACTCTGGAGCACCGATATCTCAATGAAAAGCTAACGGTGAAGTATCTGAGCTATTTCATTCCTAACAAAGCTGCTCTTCAAGAAACACGCCGAATCAAAGTTCTCGAACGAGAATGTAATGAACGTTATCAGCATGATTAACTCACATACGACAACTATTCACCCGGGTGCTCGCGCACGGCCTTGTTTGGTGTTATGTTCCTCTTCAGTTGAAGTATCTTTGCTACTGCCACACAACGGAACAACTCAGTCTGCGGACCAGAGGAAGCCAGCCACTCGCCATTCCCCCTTGCGCCGCTCAGCCTTCAAGCCTCCGTAGCAATGTCCTCGTCCCCCGTGAAGACGACCCACACGCAAACGACCGTCAAGAAGACGCTCGTGCACTCTGGCGAGCCGACCAAGAAGACGACCACCAAGACGTACGTCTTCACGTCCGAGACGGGCGAGGAGGTCGTGCTGGACCTCAAGGACGCGGCGTCGACGCGCCCCCACGCGCGCAAGATCAACGGGTCCGCCGTCGCCTCCGAGTTCACGCAGAGCTCGTCCACCTTCGTGTTCGAGTACTTGTCGGAGGGCGCCGGAGCCTCGGAGCCCACCGAGATCTTCGTGCCGTACATCCACTTCCCCGGCGGCTACCGCGTCACGGCGTCCGACGGCCACTGCGCCATCGAGAAGCACGAGGGCTACGACATCGTCAAGCACGAGCACGACAGCCACGCGCACAAGCACCGAGTGGTGGTGGAGAAGACCAAGAAGGCCCAGGCCTCGCGCTTCACGTGGGAGGGACACAGCAACCTCCCCGTGTACGTGGCACTGGGCGTCGCCATTGTGACGCCCTACTTGACGTGGTAGATAGACTGGTCCTTTGAGCCTGTACATACAGCAGGTTCTTTTGTGCATGGCCTCGTTGACGAGATCAATACAAACCACACGTACACCTAAGCTGCTCCTGGTTGGATACTTTTTTATTGCGGGTGACACGCGAAACTGAAGTTGCAGACGAACCGCCGGAGCTGATGGATTGACGACTTGATCAGCGAGTTGTCGTTGGTCTCTGTTCCGTCATCAAAGTTGATGTGGAGACCAATGCCATCAAATCCGCGTGGATGCGCTTCGCCCTTCAACTCTGTGTGCGTCCTGGAATCCACCATGGCCAAGGTCTCGGCACTCTTCAATTTGCGCCCAAGCCCCCAAGACCTCAAGCAAGACTCACTGCAGCCGACTATGTCGCAACCGAAGCCTGCACCTGAGCCTGAGGCACGCGTGGTCACGCATTTGAGCATGAAGGACGGACACTTTGTGGACCAACATGGACGTGTGACACTGCTGCGTGGGGTGAACCTCGGCGGCTCCTCCAAGCTGCCGGTCGGCTACGGACACACGGACGACCAAGACATGAGCGAGTTTTTCGACGGAGCTGCCTCCGTGTCCTTCGTCGGCCGCCCGTTCCCCTTGGAGGAGGCGGATCTGCACTTGTCACGCCTGCAACGCTGGGGGTTGACGTTCCTGCGCTTCATCGTGACGTGGGAGGCCATTGAGCATGCGGGACCAGGCCAATTGGACCACGAGTACCTCACGTACATTCGGGCGGTGGTTGAGAAGGCTGCCGAGTACAACATGCAGGTCTACATTGACCCTCACCAGGACGTCTGGTCCAGGTGGACGGGAGGAGACGGGGCCCCCATGTGGACGCTCGAGTGCATTGGCTTGGAGCCGCGCAACTTCGAACCGACCAAGGCGGCGCTGTGTCTCGAGACGTGCGGACTGCCGGCGTCCAAGTTCCCAAAGATGATCTGGCCCACCAACTACGGCAAATTGGCCTGTGCGACCATGTTCACCTTGTTCTGGGCCGGCAAGAAGTACGCGCCCAAGTGCTACGTGGACGGCGTGCAGATCCAGGAGTATCTGCAGTCGCACTACTTGAACTCGATGGTGGCGTTGGCTCAAGCTTTGAAAGGGCTGACGAACGTCGTGGGCTTTGGAACGATGAACGAGCCGTC